>JAEQML010061668.1:0-25461 GCA_016904865.1 Pissodes strobi
TATCGAAAAAATTAAAAATATTGAAGTAATATGAAACTAACTCAAATTAACCTTACTTTGGTGATTAACCAAAAACACTAAAATTGGTTATAACGTTTTGGACCTGGTTCAAATAACTAAAATAAATTAAAACTAACTGAAATTAGCCGAAAGTGAACGACTAACCAAAAGTAACCAAAAGCACCAAAATGGGCTAAAACATATCAGAACAGATTAAAAATATTAAGCTTATAAGGTGAAACGAACTTGTATTAACCGAATTTTGCCGACTAACTAAAATTAACCATAACGTATCGGAACCGGTTCAAATTACTAAAATAATTTAAAACTAACTAAAGCTAACCGAAAGCTGATTGAATGACTAACCAAAACTAATCACAAGTAACCAAAAGCACCAAAACGGGCTAAACCGTATCGGAATAGATTGCAAAAATTAAAGTAAGTTAAAACTAATCAAAACTAACCATTAAATTTGATTATAACGTATCGGAGTCAGTTCAAATGACTAAAAAAAAATTGAGCGAGTCTGGTAGTAGCCGAGACACTGATGTGTAAACATATCCTTTAACGACATCGGTTGTAAAAAAACGGCAGCAGCACGTTGTGTTCCCGAGCGGTCACACATCCAAGTACTAACGCCGCCCGACGTTGCTTAACTTCGTGATCAGACGAGAACTGGCATTTTTGACATGCTATGGCCATTGTTGCGTACTCTTGAAAATATTTATACAAAATTTCATGATGATCGGAACAGTTTATGCGTGAAAGCTTAAGAAACAAACAAACAAACACATTCGCATCTGTAATATTAGTTAGCATTATTTTATAATACTTACTGGCAGCTTCGGAGTGGATTAATTCACTGCACAAATTCGACACGGTAATATAATGCCATCAGGAATCACATCAATCTATGGACACAGCTTATTTACCTAGTAATCGTGGGCCGACATCCTTAGATTTGGGAAAGTCAATAACCAAATTTTGCAAATTTTAGAAGAGGGCTATGACTCAATATTGTTTTAAACGTCTGGGCATCTGAATAATACTTTTGACAGTTCGTTTAATTTAGAATAATAATATGCTCTTTTAACATACAAAATCCGTTTAAAAACGATTTTAAATGACAAAATTATATAAAAACCCGAAAATTCGGACTTTTTAGGACGATAGCCGTGGCTTCTGACGAATTTGTCGTGGATTTTGAAGAGAAAATTCATTTTAAATTCAACCGTCCATTAAAAATAAGCTGTGCTATGGATCCAAATACACTGCGAATATAATAATTAATAAATAATAATTTTGACTGTTCGTTTAATTTAAAATATGCTTTTTTATCATCTAAAATCCATTTAAAAGTATTTTAAATGGCAAATTGGATATAATACCGTCCTAGCGGCTAGAATCTGTTTACACATTTTCGTCCCATTTGCCGAGATTGCCCTCATACTGCCGCGTAAGATGTTTACACATCAATAAGTTGGAACTAACGGAAAGTTGTTTGAACGACTAACCAAAAGTGACTAGAAATAGCCAAAACGGGCTAAACAGAATCAGAACAGGTTAAAAATATTACAGTAACGTTATGGCTATAGTCAAAAGCGGTCTTATCGTGCGGGTCCAAAGGTCACATTTTTATTTATTATTTATTTATTTATTTATTTATTATTTATTATTATTATTTTTCATTAAATGTCATTACTTTGACAGATTTTACACGCAAAATCTGCCACAAATGAAGTTTTTACTGAAAATTGTGACCTTTGGACCCGCACCATAACATCGCTTTTGACTATAATTATATTATATTAATAGATTTTCCTATCTAAAAGTGAAGGGTAATTTTTTCGGTTTTCATATCTGCACATTTTTGATGTGTAAACTTCTTACGCGGCGGTATGAGGGTAAATCTCGGCAAATGGGACGAAAATGTGTAAACCGATTGTGACATTATAAGCCGGTGAAGGATTTTTATACAATTTGGCCATTTAAATCGGTTTTAAACGGATTTTAGACGATATAAAAGCATATTTTAAATTAAACGAACCGTCAAAGGTATTATTCCGATGCCCAGACTTTTAAAACAATATTCAGTCATGGCCCTCTTCTATAATTTTCCTTCTATAAGTTTGTTTTTTTTAATGGACGGTTGAATTTAAAATTAATTTTCGCTTCAAAATCCACGACAAATTCGTCCGAAGCCACGGCTATCGTCCTAAAAAAGTCCGAATTTTGTGATTTTTATACAATTGTGTCGTTTAAAATCGTTTTTAAACGGATTTTAGATGATAAAAGAGCATATTATTATTTTAAATTAAACGAACTGTCAAAAGTATTATTCAGATGTCCAGACGTTTAAAACAATATTGAGTCATAGCCCTCTTCTAAAATTTGCAAAATTTGGTTATTGACTTTCCCAAATCAAAGGATGTCGGCCCAAGATGAGTAGCTGGTAAAAGAATAAGCTTTGTAGATTTCCGTGTCGAAAGTATGCAGTGAATTAATCCACTGTAGAGTGCTATAGACGGCCTCAATTCTCCCCTCCAATTTTTTGCCCCCTCACCCCCCTCCGGTGACTTTGAGATAAACCACGCCCACTTGGTCTTAAGTGTATTCGACCTTGAACGACATTGGCCTAATTTCACCTTGAATGTCCTTGACATTTTACCTTGAATGTCCTTGAGTTTTTTTGAAGGTCGCGCATATGACCTTGGGATTGCTCCAAGCATGTATGACCTTGAAGGTCCTTTGGGACTGTTTTGTGGTGTATTTTACCTTGAATGACATTGAGGTAATTTGATCTTGAATGCCCTTGAGTTTTTGATGTGTAAACATCTTACGCGGCGGTATGAGGGTAAATCTCGGCAAATGGAAAGTAAATGTGTAAACCGATTCTAGCCGCTAGGACAGTACTATATATAATTTTGCCATTTAAAATCGTTTCAAACGGATTTTAGACGATAAAAAAGCATATAATTATTTAAAATTATACGAACTGTCAAAAGTATTATTCAGATGCCCAGACGTTTAAAGCAGTAAAATTTGAAAAAGCTGGTTATTGATTGTCCCAATTCAAAGGATGTCGGCCCAAGATTATAAGGTAAATATGCTGTGTTCATATGTTGATGTTATTCCTGGTGGCATTAGATTTTCGTGTCGAATTTGTGCAGTGAATTAATCCGCTCCGAAGCTGCCAGTGTGTATTATTAAAGAATCCTAACTAATATTATAAATGCGAATGTTTTTGATTTTATTCTATGAACATGCTAAAATGTACAGGTAAGGATCATACAATATGTCTTCGTGATGCAAACGATTTCTGTCAAGAGGTCTCTTGGTGTAGATGTTTAGACAACTGGGTCTCACCTGGACGGGCCGGGTTCAAACCCCGTTGCTTTTTTTATTATTTTTTTAAAGATTATGTTGCTAAACAGTTTTTTTCTAGATTTTGGGTATGTCTTGGGTTAATTTGGGTTAGCACTTGGTTAGTTTCCTTTCCTTGAGCCCCCGTAGCGAGCGAAGCGAGCAGAAGGCCATGCGGATCGGCCAATAGGAAAGGCCGATTTTTATATAGTGCACTATTTGTGTGAAGGATCTTATAATGTCCTTTAAAATGCCAGTTCTCGTTCGATCACTGAAGTTAAGCAACGTCGGGCGTGATTAGTACTTGGATGGGTTACCGCTTGGGAACATAACTTGCTTCTGTCATTTTTTTACAACCGATGTCGTTATAGGATATGTTTACACATTAGTCTCGAGTACTAGCAGACTCGTTTAATTTTTTTATTTATTTTTGCTTTAATTATGATAATGTTTAATATTATTGCTAAAAATGCATTTCTTTAATTATATAACTATATTATAAACACTCGTGTGTTTTTATTTTTACATTTTTAAACTCTGCTTTTGGAAACTAAATGAATTTCAACGCAAATCGCATTTTTGCGTTTTTATTCATCATTTTCAATTTCAATTAGAGTTGAACCTCTTATTATCAATGTTGGTTCCGAAAGTAGTGATAGTAATGATTCTGAATCAAATTCTGATCAAACCTCCGATAACGAGTAGTAAACTTAAAGTTTTATTGATGTCTGATGTAAACTTTCGATGCAACTTTCAATATGGTATTTTATGATAAGAAAAACCCCTTATCATCCATGACTCTTTTTTTCCTAGCCTTAATGAATATTTTACTATTTGTTTGTAGTACAATTTTGTTGCTTATTACTGGATTTAGGAATAATTTTAAAAATACGTTTTTTGCATATTTTAGACTAAAATCATGCATATTTATGTGCATAAACTTTATATTTTTAAGTGGATATTTGCCTAAGTTTACTTATTACTATTCCATTATATAGTTATTATAACATATTAATTTACAAAGCAATTGTATCCGCCGCTGGAATTTCCTTCTCTCTTCCCTTACCCCTCGAGGCGCGCCTTAAAACTAAAAATGAGTCACTGACTATTATTTCCGACTTGAACTATAAGGTATTAAGATTAAAAAGAACTTTGCAAAGACGGTCTACTTCAGTGGAGTATTTTTCAAAACTAATGCATTTCAGGTCGTTGCAAAAATCGGCCAAATGAAATAAAAATGTAAAAATGGGCAAAAAAGATTTGAAAGGGTTCGGAATATTGACCATTAAAAAACCAGGTCAATACAAACAAAATTAAAATTAATACTTTAATTTTGATAAAACCATGTCTTGTGGGCCAAGTTAAATTGGATTCTTTTTTAATGCTTAATGACCTTTTATTTTCAAAGGATTTTTTATCATTTTTGGATATGTTACGGCCTAAGGTATTGGGATTAAAAAGAACTTTGCAAATACGGTCTACTTCAGTGGCGCACTGAAAAGGGAGTATTTTTCAAAACCAATGTATTTCAGGTCGTTGCAAAAATCGGCCAAATGAAATAAAGATGTAGAAATGGGCAAAAAATACTTGAAAGAGTTCGGAATATTGACCATTAAAAAACTAGGTCACTACAAACGAAAATAAAAATTGATACTTTAATTTTGGAAAAACCATGTCATGTGCGCCAAGTTTAATTGGATCTTTTTTAATGCTTAATGTCCTTTTATTTTCAAGGGATTTTTTTATCATTTTTGGATATATCATGGTCTAAGATATAAGATTCAAAAAGAAATTTGCATGCATTTGATCCTCAATTCCAATGGTGCTAAATTTAAAAACTTTTTAAATTATAGCTTAATCTCCCTGTATATTGTATGCAACTTTATATATTCAACAAGTACCGCTTGTACCGGTAGATATCTGCTAATAAAAGTTATACTTGTCAGTTATTTGTCCTTGCAAAAATCGTTTATTTAATGCGTATAGTGGTTTTATTCCATATTTACATTTTAAAATTAGTTGCAGATAGCCTTTGTCATAATCAGTCCTGAATAATGCAAAAGTGAAATAAATATTTTATTTTTTATATTTGACGTTAGCTTCGGTAATTCGGTCGAAATTATTTATAGTTCAATAAACAGATTTGAAACATGCGAAATTTTATATTTATAGTGAAGTAAGGGCAATAATATTATAAAATTATAAATTGTGTATCTTAGACATATTATAAATAACGTAGATACTAGCTAGCTTAAACCTATACGAATAAATTCGTATAGAGACAAACAAAATAATTTAATTTTTAATAAATATGTATTATTCAGTAATATATTCTTCAGAAATGCAGATTATTCTATTATTATTATTATTATTATTAATATTATTATTATTATTATTATCAATAGTTGATTGTTTTTATGAGGAAGCATATGCCAATACACTTTTTAATTGATCGGCAATTTTAACCGCAGTAGTATATTTTTATTAACTCATAAACTGATTCCAAAAATTAAAAAATGTGATCTATGCAGAAATACTTTCATCACGAAAAATGGAACAAATTTTATGAAAGGAATTTAAAAGTTCATCTAGATTAACAATCACATTTAGAAGAATCTGATCAAAACCTTGAGCTACACAAAATTGCTCGAACCCCATAATTTCAAGGAGTGTGGACGACATTTTCATAGATTGACTCGACTCTTGTTTAAATACCTACAAGCCTTATTCGTCAAGTTATTCCGGCAACCATTGATGTCATTTGTTATATTATTAATAATTGTTTGAGTGAGGGTGTCATTCCTGGTCAATTAAAGTTATCCGCTACTAAGCCACTGTATAAAAATAAAGAGATAAGAATTTACTGGAAAACTACAGACCCACAAGTCTACTTCCTAGTTTTTCTAAGTTATTTGAAATTGTTATGAGTGTAAAGCTAGTCGAGTTTTTGGAGGAATGCAATGTTTTCTCTGCAAACCAACATGGATACTAACCCAATTTTAAATAAATCTAAAACCAGTACTATGCTATTTAGAACTAAATTAAATAAAATCACTAAACCTGAAACTATTCTTGTTTGTGACAATAAGTTTGAAATATCTAACCAAACAAATTTTCTAGGTATTTATATTGATGAATTTCTAGACTGGTCTTATCATATTAAATATCTTAATAATAAACTTAATAAAGTTTGCTATTGTATTCGTGTAGTCTCTAAATATCTAGATGACGCAGCTAAGATGACACTGTACTTTGCGAATTTTGAAGCGACAATGAGATATGGTATTATTTTTTGGGATGTAAACTCCAAAGCTCAAAGCATATTTGTTATTCAAAAGCGATTAGCGAAGCAACAAAGTGTTCCATTGGGCGTATATATTTCAGAAAAAGGGGTCACTTTGGGTCAAAAATGTCAAATGTCAATGTTGGACCAAAAACTGTGGCGACTGTTGCATAGAGAATTTCTAGAAGAAAAATTCTCTAAATGCTTCTGATTCAAAAATGTCAGGAAAATTTGCTTTTGAGAGAAAATGTAATATCATCGATTTGTAAATAAAAAAAATGAAGATTTGTAACGGAATATATGTTAAATATAATGTTATGAAATATTTGTCTATTCCGCTCCATTTATTCTACCTATTTGTCAATGGTTTTCAATATTTAGTACATTGATAGGAAGTTCAATGTTTAGTATATTGACAGGCAATGCTTGAATGCTTCCTTAGCTTGACGCCGTGTTACTTACAACGGTTGTCACGTGTTTTGAACTGGCCAATGTAAAAAAAACGTTGAATTTTAAATGGGTAAAATATACAGTTTTGAGAAATATCGTGTCATCTTGTGTTAAAACGTCGGCACGGTGAGTCCTAATAATTTTTGATCTTAAAATATCTTATTCATTCTGCATATTTTTCAATAATCCTTTCATACTTTAAATTTATAATTAAAAATTGTTTCCAATTCAGTTAGATATATTTGGCTTTTGTATTGCATTTTTAAGTAATTGTGATTTCAACAATTCTAAATTTTTTGGTGACCTTAAGGTTAAATACCGATTTTTTTGGTGAATAGTTGCGTTTCTTATTGGTCAAATTCGTGTAATTTGATAATGGTTTAATCCAAATTTGTCGAGAGCGGAATTATTTCATCGTTTTAAACGGTCACACACATTATTGAGATATTTTCATTTAGATTTGACGATATTGTTGGGAGAATTCGCAGAGCAGATTTTATCTTTTCCTGTAGAAGGTAGTAAATTGAATTTGTAGTAGAATTTCTCTGGGTTTTTCGTAGCAATATTGTTAGTTATAGTAAATTTTCAGACTTATTTCATTACTTTTTCAGATTATTTGTTGCTTTAAACTATAATTATAATTGCTTATCGTGTCAACGTTTGATCCATGATGTATCTGTATTCATTTGCTTATTAAAGAGGTTATAAGCACGTGTAAAATTACCTGGTTGATCTTTTTCTTTATCTATAAACGTAGTTCCTATCTCAAATCGAGATAGTAATTATCTTATCTTTAACTTTGATTAATTGAGACGTAATTTACGTCCAATTATTGTTTATGTGCCAAGGGCCATCTTAATAAATTAAGTACCTATTTGGAGTCATTAGACTTGTTTAAGAGAGGTTATACCTCGTTCTTCCTTTTTTTTTATTAAAATCTAGTGATTTTCTATTTGAAGTTGCCAAGAGCCACTGTTGGACAAGTTCCATAATTTTCTTTTAAATTTCTAATTTCAATCATTATTTTCTTTGAATTTCATATCTCTAATTAAGGAAAAGAAATACCTTGAGTAGCAGTAATTATTCACAGTGTCATTTAATCATAATTATCTATAATTTTTGCTAAACTTAAATTGTAATTTAAGTTCTGATTATGTAACCAGTGAATTTTCAAGTTGTTGGTTAAAACCTTGTATATCAGACTGAGGTCCATAGGATACTCTTTTGTATAATTATAATTAGTAGTGTACAGGGTGTCCCATTTTCGATGATATTACGGGGTATCTCACTTACGAGTAAAGATAGAGAGTTGCGGCTTTCGCAATTCTGTGCTACTTTTTTGTGAAAAGAACGATGGTATAAACAAAATTTTCATAGCCCGCTTCGTTTCTGAGATACAGGGCGAAATTGAAATAAATGCATGTTGGGACCCCCCTCGTATCTCCGTTATCCTTTAACATATCGCAAAGCTAAAAACTTGCTCTTATATACTTTTTTACGTAGAACCCAGTGGCGTAGTCAGATTTTTGCTGTGAGCTGTCAATTTTTAGCTATAAATCAAACTTATGTTTTTTTAAATGGAACACCCTGTATATTTTTCTTTCGTTTGAATGGACATTTTATAAGCTTTTCAAAAATATAATACATGGTATGTATTTTAAATAATAAGCCTAAAATTCATAATTTCACAAAATGTATCTCTATACGACACTCTTCATGAGTATAGTATATATAAGCAGTATCTTTTAAACAACGTTATAAGTATTAGCAAAGAAAATGTTAAACATTTTCTTTGGTATTAGTAGGCAGCGATTATCAGAGCAATGGAATGATCATTTTTTTATTGGCATGACCTGTCAGTGGCAAAATTTATATTTTCTGTGTAATATCAAAGAAAATGTTACAACATTTTCTTTGCTAACATTTTCTTTGGTAATATTGTATTTTTTATGATGGTTGAAAACGAAAATTATGAATATTTTGAAAAATATGACATGTTAGTCTGCTTTATACAGAGCAATGAAAACTCCCGTGAAGCTTCTCAACTATTATTCAATATGTTTGTTTGAATATTTATTTATCTTTTGACTTATTTGGGTTTATTTATTTATTTAAGTATCATTTTAATTTATGGATATTCTGAAAGAAGACAACCTGGTCATTTAATGTTTTCCGGAATAAAGAGAACATGGGACGTTTATCCGGCCCCTACCAAAAACGTATAATAAGGAAAATCGCGGTAAGGGCGGAGGCAACGATCCTTGTTCTACCAATTTTTTTCTTTATTCCGGAAAACATTAAAAGATCAGGATGCCTTCTTTCGGAATATATATAAATTAACATGATACTTAAAAAAAATAAACCCAAATAAGTCAAAAGGTAAATAAATATTCAAACAAACTTATTGGAATACAGCTGAGAAGCTTCACGGAAGTTTTCATTGTTCTGTATAAAGCAGACTAACATGTCATATTTTTAAAAATATTGATAATTTTCATTTTGAGCCATTGTAAAAAATACAATATTACACAGAAAATATAAATTTTGCCACTGAAAGGTCTTGCCAATAAAAAATTACCATTCCATTGTTCTTAATAGTCTCTGCCTGCTAATACTTATACCGTTGTTTAAAAGACAATGCTTATTAGTAGAGTGCCCAACGCAGTAAAAGCCTTCTGTAAAATGATTTCTGTGGGCACCTCGGGGTTACAAGCTGAAATTTTCACAGAATCAAGGCTTTATTATATTAATTCAAAATCCGAAGGTAATAAAAAATCATAACGGGCAAAAGGGCAGTATACCTAAAAATCGAGATTATTATATGAACGCGTAGGATATTAAATTATGAATATTTTCATATATAATTCATCTACATTTTTGTACGAATTATATTTTTTATCCTTGCTCGAAATATGCAGATTACATTGGCCCTTACGGAAAAATAAATAAAAAAATTGAAATATCTCGCTTCGAACCTTGAGCAAAATCTGATTGAAATATACTAATTTTTGTATTCACCTCGCATTCTCTCCGAAATGAAGGCTCAAATCAAAAATTTTTATTCTTGCAAAAAGTTTGCCTTAAGTATTTAGAACACATAGGTGCATGAATACATTTTTTTTCTCTCAAATGGTAATGGAAAAATAGAATTAAATGTAAAAAAGTAATTTTCTTCAAGCAGCGACCGGACGATCTCTCGCTTCCCGAGCACTCTAGTATCTCACTTTTCTTCATAGCTTTATCTCTCTCGCGCCTATTATACAATACAATAAGTGCTTTTACACCATTACGGGTTAGAATACTAATAATAATAATAACTATTATTAATTGAATAAAGTCAATGAAGACATTTTCGATTATACTGAAATTTGTTTTTCCTATACGTTGCTAGGTAATAAAGAAGTAGAAAACAAAGCATATACTTAATGCAACTGCTATTAAAAAAAAGACTAGCTATTTAGAATAGAAAAACTGAAAATGTAAAAAATCTTTATAATAACAAAATCTATTTATCTTCAGTGTCTATCTTATTAAGGAATATACACAATGACTTCAATATTGCCTTCCAGTATTTTTGTGCATGATCCTATGCACGCTATTCAATTTCTTCTCCGTGTACAAGCTTTGCTTTCATACAATCTAATAAAAATTTATTTAATTAAGTTTTATTATGTACCGTTTAATCTAATAATAAGTTACCTTTTTACATCCAAAACAGTGGAGTTTATTTATCCACTCTGTTTTTAGTTAAAAAAAAACAGTTAACGAACCTTTTATCTGAACGAGCACTCTTATAAAAAGAATTTCAAGTTCGCAACTATAGTGGGGGATTTACCAATATTTTTGATAAGAAAACAAAATGCGAACCAATTGACAACAAATTACTATCCTCTGTAGTCACGAAGAAGCTGATACTAGGATTTTGTTGCATTATACTCTCTGCTAAACATTGTATGTATTATTTGACATGCATCGTGGACTCCAATGACACTGATGTACTTGTACTTCTGGTACATATTAAAAATATACATATTTCTAGAGAATTTGGGGTAAAATGAGGAAGAGGAAATTCGGTGCGATATGTGGCCGTTCATGACATCAACCTAGAAGAAAAACTTGCAAAAAAATTACCTGCATTTCATGCTCTAACGGGTTGTCATACAACCAGCCAGTTTTCAGGATTAGGAAAAATAAAATGTTGGAAAATGTATCTAAATTATTCCGATTATTTAGACGGTATTGGGTCCAGGAATTTTCAGATGGCATGTTCAATAACAGAGAAATTTATCATAAAATTATTTTCAACAAATCCAAACATTTCGTCTATTAACATTTTCAGGACACTATTGGCCTATTCATCGCTAATTGAAAAAACTAGCCCCTACAAAAAAATAGTTTAAAATTTCGTAGTATGAGGGCACATTATCAAACTAAGGTGTGCTTCAGTTCTTTAGAACCAAATCCCCTATTACCAGACGTGACAGAATGCGGATGGAAATTTGAGGAGGCAGGTGATATCCAAATTATCCTCAATTTTAACAACGCCAGGATTTCCTTCGGATGTAAAAGTATTTATTGCATGTGGATGTAAAGAAAGGTAAATTATTATTAGATTAAACAGGTACATAATAAAACTTAATTAAATAAATTTTTATTAGATTGTATGGAAGCAAGCTTGTAGACCTAGAAGAAATTAAATAGGTTGCATAGGATCATGCACAAAAAATACTGAAAGGCAATATTGAAGTCATTGTGTATATTCCTTAATAAGATACAGACACTGAAGATAAATAGATTTTGTTATTATAAAGATTTTTTACGTTTTCAGTTTTTCTATTCTGAATAAAAGCTAGTCTTTTTTTTAATAGCAGTTGCATTAAGTATATGATTTGTTTTCTACTTCTTTATTACCTAGCAACGTATAGGAAAAATAAGTTTCAGTATAATCGAAAATCTCTTCATTGACTTTATTCAATTAATAATAGCTATTATTATTATTAGTATTCTAACCCGTAATGGTGTAAAAGCACTTATTGTATTGTATAATAGGCGCGAGAGAGATAAAGCTCTGAAGAAAAGTGAGATACTAGAGTGCTCGGGAAGCGAGAGATCGGGCGGTCGCTGCTTGAAGAAAATTACTTTTTTACATTTAATTCTATTTTTCCATTACCATTTGAGAGAAAAAAAATTTATTCATGCACCTATGTATTCTAAATACTTAAGGCAAACTTTTTGCAAGAATAAAAATTTTTGATTTGAGCCTTCATTTCGGAGAGAATGCGAGGTGAATACAAAAATGAGTATATTTCAATCAGATTTTGCCCAGGTTCGAAGCGAGATATTTCAATTTTTTGATTTATTTTTCCGTAAGGGCCAATGTAATCTGCATATTTCAAGCAAGGATAAAAAATATAATTCGTACAAAAATGTAGATGAATTATATATGAAAACATTCATAATTTAATATCCTACACGTTCATATAATAATCTCGATTTTTAGGTATACTGCCCTTTTGCCCGTTATGATTTTTTATTACCTTCGGATTTTGAATTAATATAATAAAGCCTTCATTCTGTGAAAATTTCAGCTTGTAACCCCGAGGTGCCCACAGAAGTCAAGATAAGTTATAAGTAGCACTCTACTATATACTATACTCATCAAGAGTGTCGTATAGAGACACATTTTGTGAAATTATGGATTTTAGGCTTATTATTTAAAATACATATCATGTATTATATATTTTTATAAAGCTTATAAAATTTCCATTCAAACGAAAGAAAAATATACAGGGTGTTACATTAAAAAAAATACAAGAGTGTCGTATCGAGACACATTTTGTGAAATTATGAATTTTAGGCTTATTATTTAAAATACATATAATGTATTATATATTTTTACAAAGCTTATAACATTTCCAATCAAACGAATGAAAAATATACAGGGTCTTCCATTTAAAAAAACATAAGTTTGATTTATATCTAAAAATTAACAGCTCACAGCAAAAATCTGATCACGCCACTGGATTCTACGTCAAAAACTGTATAAGAGCAATTTTTTAGCTTTGCGATATGTTAAAGGATAACGGAGATACGAGGGGGGTCCCAAAATGCATTATTTTCAATTTCGCCCTGTATCTCAGAAACGAAGCGGGCTATGAAAATTTTGTTTATACCATCGTTCTTTTCACAAAAAAGTAGCACAGAATTGCGAAAACCGCAACTCTATATCTTTACTCGTAAGTGATATACCCCGTAATATCTTCGAAAATGGGACACCCTGTACACCGGTCTAAGACATCCAATTCTTTTTTTCATGTAAACGTTCCTACAAGACAACTGTCACGCAGATCATTGTGGTGCCAGTCGATCCGATAGCAGGCACGTGCAGACAACTGGGAACCATTCCTGGAATGACTGGTAAGCCCTGGGCACGCTTATAGCTAGGAAGCTTAGGTACAGGCAGTTGAAGTTTCCAGAGGAGGTCCCAAACGATCACGTGGTTTGCGGATAATACAAGAACAGTTGGGAACCTAGGTAACGCGTTGCTTATATGAAAGAATTGCAAAGACCTAGATTTTATTTATTTTAAATTTGTCAAACACCAAAGCTAATTTCAATTTCATCATTTTGGTTAATCAAATTCTCAGTGATCAATTGCATTTGATTGAATTTGTAATCTAATTTTAAGTCAATTCTCATTTTTACCATTTTTGTTAACTAAATTCTCAGTAATCAATTATTGTATTTGATTGCATTTGTAATCTTTTAAGTCAATTTTCATCTTATGTTCATAACTGCAGTGCACATGGTACCATAAGTTGTAATTTAACCATATAGTTAATATATAGTTGCTTTTAATTTACCTTTTTTGATTTATCGTATCTTATAAATTTTAAATCACCAAAGGAAATCGTTCAGTCCACGCCTTCAAATAAAGTAAATAAATTAACTTTTGCTCTATTCTTACAAATTAGTGAATGAGCCAAATAATAAGTTATAAGTACGACTGAGCTAGAAATTCATCACAAAGTGGGCAACACTAATGAGTTACAAAGTAGCGCCCAACTAATTAATTAAAATAATTAAATACCGTTTAGTTATAGATTTTTATTATTATATTTATACTATTATTTATTTATTATTTTTATTATTTTTTTTCGAAAACATTTTTTTCTACTCGCGTGCGAAAAGTGCTTTCTTTGCGCACTCAATTTGTTTCGCATAAATGCCGTGTTTATACTCGATTTTTCAATATTTTAATGCTTTCTGGATACAATAATATTTGATATAAAATAAAATTTTAGCTGAATTTAGCGCTTTGTAAATATATATCTTTATTTTTATTTTATCATTTTCCATCGTCGAATAGACAACAATGATGCCACCATGCGTATAATACCATGGTGTTTGTGAATTTAAACTTTTGCTTGTTGCGTCAGAGAAGTGTCCATAGAAAACTGATTTATATATATACAGTTACGCGCATTAAAAGTGGGACATTCGATTTTTCCCATTGTAAAACGAGCGATTGCGCACCAGCACTTACCTGCGGGAATGACGAGGTTTGTCAAATTTGACATGCAAACAATAAATATGCCGCAGTCATGATACATGTTTTTTGAAGAGGATTTGCCAGTAAGAAGTGTGGCTGTAAGAGTTGGGAAACCGAAAAGTACGGTGCACAATGATTATGTGAAATGGCGTGCTTACACAGAGCGTCGAAAGAAGGGCAGGTAGTGAGGAACAGGACAATAATTTAATTCGTTACCTGGAAGAACATCCTTTTCGACGCGCTTCTGACGCAAGAAACGATACAGGGTTTCCAGCTTCTGCCAGTACAGCGTGTAGAAGAGTTAAACGTCTCTCTAATTTAAGAAATCGTTCTGCAGCCAAGAAACCATTTCTCACTAATGGTAACAAAGAGCAAAGAATTGGTTGGTGTTTGGAATATCTTGTGGCCGACGTAAATTTTTGGCAAAGAGTAGTTTTCTCTGATAAGAAAACCTTTCAATCATTTTATAATCGCGGTTTAAGAGTATACAGGCCGCCGAGGTCTAGATATGAAGAAATGTACAGTCAAAAAATTGAAAAGTCCGCAAGATTTTCTGTCAATGTTTGGGGTTGCATGGGAGCTGGTTGGGCAGGGCTGTGCATAAGAGTAGAGGGAAGGTTCAACACTGAACAATATTTAAACATCTTAGAGAATGTCATGCAAACGCCCGCGCTGCGTATCCGAATGGGTTCGTGTTCCAGCAGGATAACTGCCCCATCCACACTGCTCACCGAGTAACAGAATGGATTGAAGCAAATCGAGATGACTTGTTACCTTGGCCAAGTAGGAGTCCTGATGCTAATCCGATCAAGAAGGTTTGGGGACTGATGGTAAAAAAAATGTCAAATTTTAAACCCGAAAACAGGGAAGAATAATTATGGACAAAAATCGTGGAAGTTTGGAACAGCATAATGACTGAGGATTATACTTAGAACTTAGTGGCTTCAATGCCCAGAAGAATCAATGCGATTCTGGAAAAAAGTGGTTCTGCTATAAAATATTAACAGTATCATTACACGGAATGCGCATTATCTATTTAGCGATTACGTTTTTTTTTAAATAAATGATTGTTTAATTTTATGTTATTCAATAGGGACTTTTGTTGATTTTATATTTCACGTTCACGATATTATTGCTTAGGGTTGTGGTGTGGTCACTAAACTCGCTGGAACACTATCACTCTTTGTAGAAGAATAATAGTTAAAATAATTTTATGAAAAAGCGATGACAAAGGTGATAAAGTCATAAAACATAACCTAATGAATGTACGTCTAGTACGTCATATGGACATGCCCTATTAGCAGGTAAAAGTCTGATTTATCAAAAATTGCGAAAAATGACAAGATCTGTCGTGGGGGTGTCCCAGTTTAAATGCGCACGACTGTACATGAAATAGAACTTTCACTGGATTTATCCCCTCCACTTTTTGTTTTAATTCATGACTACACCGCTGTGCGCTTGCATCGCCGTTTTTCTGGAGTTTTTTTTTCGACGTCCGTCACAAAAGTCATGTCTCATGTCAGTCAAATTATTAGGTTTGTTCTAGCAGCGATTTCAAACGGTTCCAAACCATCCGGAGTTTGCGCATAGCGATATAAGCGACGCTTATATCGTTATGCGCAAACTCCGGATGGCTTGAAACCGTTTGAAATCGCTGCTAGAACAAACCTATTATTTCATTTATTGTATTGAGGGTAATTATTTAGAAAACGGGTTTTCGCTATTATAAGAGATTTTTGAAACATTCCTTTTTAACGTGTTTATATAGGTGAAATATAACAATAATCCGCCACCGCAGCTTAGTTAAATTGTTTCTATAATTTGTTATTAACAAATAGATACTCACGGGACCGGGCGGCGAATAGGGGTGCTAGGCGGGGACACTAGAGTACGCATCCAAGGAAAAATAGACACTGACACTGTTTCTGAGAAAGTTTCTCACATCACGCACGGTATTGTGTATATCAGTATATACATAAAAATATTAAATGCGCTACACAAATATGAATAATTATTGTTTCCGTCATAATAATGTCACGTTACAAATAAAAAACTGTCAGTAAATGACACAACCCTGGCAACGGCTAACATCAGACCAAATGTTAATAATGTTGCCAAATTGCTTTGTCAATTTTGAAATCGTTTGCGTTGGTGATTGGACAATGGTAAAAAATAAATGATAAATTTAATAAAAACAGCAGCGCGGTGTTATCGTTCTGATATTTCACTTCACGAATGGGCCTCCGCTCGCTTCGCTCGCTGCAAGGCGCAAGCAACCAAAACTAACCCAAACTAACCAAAATAAAGAGGCAAGCGCGCTACCAACCAAAACTAACCCATTCTAACCAAAATTAACCCAAACAAACCAAAACTAACTCAAACTAACCCAAACTAACCAAAATAAAGAAGCAATTCCGAACTAAGTAAAACCAACCAAACTCAAACTAACCAAAACTAACCCAAACTAATCAAAGTAAAGAGGCAAGCGCGCTACGCGCGCTTGTTTTTTCGCTATTCCAAACTAAGCAAAACCAACCAAAACCAACCAAAACTAACCCTTACTAACCAAAACCAAACTAACCAAAACTAACCGAAACCAATCCAAACGCTAGTTAACTAAAGTAGAGAGACGAGACAAGCGCGCTACGCGATCTTGTCTGTAGTATCCCAGATTAAGCAAAAAAAATCGAAACCAACTATAACTAATTTTGGTTAGTTTGGGTTAGTTTCGGTTAGTTTTGGTTAGTATGGGTTAGCTTTGGTTGGTTTTGCTTAGTTTGGGATAGTGAAGTGACAAGCGCGCGTAGCGCGCTTGCCTCTTTACTTTGGTTAGTTTGGGTTAGTATGGGTTAGTTTTGGTTGGTTCTGCTTAGTTGGGGATAGTGAAGAGACAAACGCGCGTAACACGCTTGTCGCTTTATTTTGGGTTAATATTGGTTAATTTGGGTTAGTTTTGATTAGTTTTGATTGGTTTTACTTAGGTCGGGATAGTGAAGGGACTGCCTCTTTACTTTTGTTAGTTTTGGTTAGTTTGAGTTAGTTTTGGTTAGTTTGGTTTAGTTTTAGTTGGTTTTACTTAGCTGGTTTGTTTGTTTACTTGGTTGGTTTCTACTTTTGTTAGTTTGGGTTAGTTTTGGTTGGTTCTGCTTAGTTGGGGATAGTAAAGAGACAAGCGCGCGTAGCGCGCTTGCCTTTTTAGTTTGGGTTAGTTTTGGTTGGTTTTACTTAGTTCGGGATAGTGTCTTTTTAGTTTGGGTTAGTTTTGGTTGGTTTTGACTTAGTTCGGGATAGTGAAGAGACTGCCTCTTTACTTTTGTTAGTTTTGGTTAGTTTGAGTTAGTTTTGGTTAGTTTGGGTTAGTTTTGGTTGGTTTTACTTAGTTCGGGATAGTGAAGAGAAGCGCGCGTAGCGCGCTTGTCTCTTTACTTTTGTTAGTTTTGGTTAGTTTGGGTTAGTTTTGTTTAGTTTGGGTTAGTTTTGGTTTGTTTGGGTTAGTTTTGGTTATTATCGGTTAGTTTTGGTTGGTTTTGCTTAGTTTAGGATAGTGAAAACAAGTGCGCGTAGCGCGCTTGCCTCTTTACTTTGGTTAGTTTGGGTTTGGTTTGGTTAGTTTGGGTTAGTTTGGGTTAGTTTGGGTTAGTTTTGTTTGCTTGCGCCGTCGGAGCGAGCGAAGCGACCGGAGGCCCATACGTGAAGTGAAATATTAGAACGATAACATTGCGCTGCTACCAATATTTGTTAAAAACAAATTATAGAAACAATTTTACTAAGCTACCGTGGTGGATTATTGTTACATTTCACTTATATAAAAAAGGGTTTTGAAAAAATCTCTTATAATTGCGAAAATCCGTTTTTATTACATTTATCATTTATTTTTTACCATTGTCCAATCCCCAACGCAAACGATTTCAAAATTGACAAAGCAATTTGGCAACATTATTAACATTTGGGCTGAAGTTAGCCGTTGCCAGGGTTGTGTCATTTACTGACAGTTTTTTATTTGTAACGTGACATTATTATGACGAAAACAATAATTATTCATATTTGTGTACCGCATTTAATATTTTTATGTATATACTGATATACACAATACTGTGCGTGATGTGAGAAACTTTCTCAGAAACAGTGTCAGTGTCTATTTTTCCTTGGATGCATACTCTAGTGTCACCGCCCAGCACCCCTATTCGCCGCCCGGTCCCGTGAGTATCTATTTGTTAATAACAAATTATAGAAACAATTTTACTAAGCTGCGGGGGCGGATTATTGTTATATTTCACCTATATAAACACGTTGAAAAAGAATTTTTCAAAAATCTCTTATATTAGCGAAAACCCGTTTTCTAAATAATTACCGTATTGAGTTTGATTTTTTAATTAACTTTGCACTGGTGAAATATGTTTTACTATTGCACTATGTTAAGATTTCCATATTTGAATGAATCGGTAAGTACCTATCAGTCCTACCACAGAACACTTTTGTGTTAAAATTAATTACCTTTTATGCATGCAAAATTAGTTTAACTACTCTATAAAATCTAAATGGACAAGAAAGACAGATAACAGTTCCAATAGAGTTTAGGCTAGGCAAATGTAGCCCATATTGATTTAAATGAGGGTGCAATAAATCCAATTTCACAAAAAGCCTGTGTTTGAAGTTAAAGACCTCATATAGCAATTACCTCGCTTTACATAAGTAAACACTAAAGTCCTAATAAGAGTTAAAACATTTGTTGTTGGGACTAATTTCTTATATTAAAATTCCATTTATATGCTTTGATATTATGTTAATCGAATTTTAATTATTGTTTTTCAAAGTAGGTAGGTGCCTATTCTTTAATAAATAAACATTAGATTTGGTCAAAGCGACATTACAGATTAGTGATTTTGGTAAATTTTTATATGACGAGTCACCGATTTTGCCGTTTTTTTTCTCAGAAACATATTAATTGAATGTTTTTACCTCATTTTTAGACGTTTTTTATTTGCGGAAACCTAATAGTAATCAACTGTCTTGCGGGACAATGGGGTGAGTAAGGGTGCTGCGTATAGGGTAAAAAGTGTATAAAAATAAAAATTATTCAATTTGAAAAGACGAATTTTGTCAGAAATATGTGTTACTTCTATAAATATTCCAGTGGCATAACAAGGTTAAGAAAAAGGGCTCAACTATCCCATTGATTAGTTTTTTATCATTCTACTAATATCTCACTTCGCCCATGGCCCATGGGTATCACGGGGTCATTAGTGGGGATGGGAATTATACCTCCCCACCTCCCCGGATACCCAAAAATTTTCGAAAAACTGGGAAAAATTGAAAAAAAGTAAAAAATTATTCGGAAAGTTAATAAAAGTATTATAAAACGAAATAAAACAAATAATAATAATAACAAAAAATAATTTAAAGAAAGGGTCGAAACCGGTGGCAGAAGTTGAGCAAATAAAAGCGTAAAAAAATAAAAACTCAATTCCTAATATCTGTATCAGAAGTTTTACTTCAGTTGTGTGCTTATAAAGGTGAGGTACATACATTTTTTTATTTTTGTGGCTATTTTTAGGTTGTGTCTTATTGTGGCAAATAAAGTGTTATTTTTTATCCGTCAATACACTTTTCTTAATATTATTTTTATACTAAGATAAATGAGAATTAACATTAATGTTATTCTTTACGGACTAACAGATAGGTAGCTTCATTAGCCATTAAAATATTATTTTTTTACAGTATATTCTTTAAAATCCTGCAGTTGCAAAGCTATTAAATAGCTACAGAAAAATGTGTTTTAACGGCTAAAATATAATTTCAAAAAAATATCCTTAATTGCCCTCAAAAGTACGTATTAGCGGATACAAAAATATTTTAATTGCAAAAAAAATGTTTGTGTGGTTACTAGTATTAAGCCAAAAAAAAATACTTTATTACCTTTAGTTTCCTCAGTTTGATTTGATGGAATAGCTGTAAACTCATGAACACGAAACAAGTTTAAAAAAGTAATGCTGATAATAAGGTTCAGTAAATTGAGATGATTATTACAAGAAAAATACTTTCGTGTTTCAGCAATAGTTTAGTTGAGAATGCTTGCAAAATCCCAGATAAACCCACACCAGATGCGAAACCTCCCGCCTAACGCATGAAACAAGAATTCGTTTAAAGCTGCGCCTCCTTGGGATGGCCAGCCATCCCAAGAAATAGTCAGGGCAAGCTCTAGTGTGATTCTAAACGCTAGCCACGCGAGTCTGGTGGTTTAGTCCGAGAGCGATACGAGAAATAATTAATCTTTATTTTATTTTTGTTAAAAATGCCTGGTTATAAGTACCTTTATTTGAATTGTTCTACTAGCAGCGGTGGTGGCGAAAAGTAATTATTTAAATTACCCCGCGATCCTGAAAGGGTTGTATAAATGTTGTTTAATGCACACACTCCCGCACACTTATTTCCAAAATTATTGCATATTCTAAAATCGAATAAGCACGAAATTCAATTAAATCTGAAAACTGAAATCTTTTTTAAATCCAACTAATATTATACAGTGTCCGCCAGAATATTGGCCACATATGGGAAAATTTTTTATTATTATGATATCGGAACTTTTGTTTTAACCAATCAATTCTGCATGTCTGACAATCTAAAAATGCATTTTAACATTGAAAATGTTTCTGTTTTCCTAGTATAGGGCCTCAAATCGTGAAAAAGTGCATGCTATATTTGCCACATTCATGATGTCATACGCGTGAGAGATCGTGTTAGGTTGTTTATTTAAACCTTAATTTGATTATAACGTATCGGAATTGGTTCAAATGACTAAAACAAATTGAAACTAACCGAAAGTAAATTGAACGACTAACGAAAACTAACCAAATGCACCAAAACGGGCTAAAACGTACCGGGACAGGTTACTAAAATGAAAGTAAGTTAAAACTAATCAAAACGAACCGAATTTTTGCGACTAACCAAAACTAACCGAAAATTTGATTATAAGGTATCGAAACTGGTTCAAATAACTAAAATAAATTGGAACTAACTGAAACTATCCCAAAGTTGATTGGACCACTAACCAAAACTAACCATAAGCGCCAAAACGGTCTAAAACCTATCGGAACAGGTTACAAAAATTAAAGTAAGTTAAAATTAACCAAAACGAACCGAATTTTGGTGACTAATGAAAACAAACCACAAACATTAAATTTGATTACAACGTATCAGAAACGGTTCAAGTGACTAAAATAATTTGGAAGTAACTGAAAGTAACTGAAATTTGATTGAATGACTAACCAAAACTAACCAAAGGTAACTAAAAACACCAAAACGGGCTAAAACTAATCAGAGCAGATTACAAATGATAAGGTAAGTTAAAACTAACCCAAATTATCCGAATTTTGGCGACTAACCAAAACTAACCAAAGACATTAAAATTGCTTATAACGTACGGGAACCGGTTCAAATGACTAAAATATATTAAAACTAACTGAACTTTACCGAAAGTTGATTGAACGATTAACTAACCAAAAGTAACTAAAAGCACCAAAACGGGCTAAAACGCATTGAAATAGATGCAAAATATTGAAGTAAGGTAAAACTAACCCAAATTAACCGAACTTTGGTGACTAACCAAAACTAACCAGAAACATTAAAAATGCTTATAACGTCTCAGAACCGGTTCAAATGACTAAAATAAAATTGTAACTCACTAAATTTTACCTAAAGTTGATTGAACGATTAACCAAAACTAACAATTATTAACTAAAAGCATCAAATCAGGCTAAAACGTATCGAAATAGATTAAAAATATTGAAGTAAGTTAAAACTAACCCAAATTAACCGAATTTTTGTGACTAACCAAAAATAACCAAAAACACTAAAATTGTTTATAACGTATCGGCACTGGTTAAAATGATTAAAATAAATTAAAACTACCTGAAATTAACTGACAGTTGATTGAACGACTCACCAAGACTAACCAAAAGCACCAGAAAGGGCTATCGGAACATATTAAAAATGTTAAGGTAAGTTGGAACTAACTCTAATTATCCGAATTTTGGCGACTAACTAAAATTAACCAAAACATTAAAACTGGTTATAACGTATCAGATCCGGTTCAAATGACTGAAATAAATTAAAACTAACTTACAGTAATCGAAAGCTTATTGAATGACTAACCAAAACTAATCAAAAGTAACCATAAACACCAAAAAGGGCCAAAACGTATCGGAACTGATTAAAGGTATTAAAATAAGTATCTAACTAACCCAAATTAACCAAATTTTGACGACTAACTAAAATCAACTAACACATTAAAATTCGTTATAAAGTATCAGATCCGGTTCAAATGACTGAAATAAATGAAAACTAACTAAAACTAACAGAAAGCTGATTGAATGACTAACCAAAACTAATCAAAAGTAACCATAAACACCAAAAAGAGCTAAACGTATCGGAACTGATTAAAGGTATTAAAATAAGTAACTAACCCAAATTAACCGAATTTTGGCGACTAACTAAAATTAACCAAAATGATTTAAATTTGTTATAACGTATCGGAACCTGTTCAATTGACTAAAATAAATTGGAACTGGCTGAAAGTAACCGAATGTTGATTGAATGACTAACCAAAACTAACCAGAAGTAAATAAAAGCACCAAAACCGGCTAAAACGTATCGAAATAAATTTAAAATATGAAAGTAAGTAAAAACTAATACAAATTAACCGGATTTTGGTGACTAACCAAAAACACTAAAATTGGGTATGACATATCGGAACTGGTTTAAATGACTAAAATAAATTAAAACTAACTGAAATTAGCCGAAAGTTGATTGAATGACTTACCAAAAGGAACGAAAAGCACTAAGAAGGGCTAAAACACATTAGAACAGATTCAAAATATTAAGGTAAGTTGAAACGATATTAAATTAACTGAATTTTGGCGACCAACTAAAATTAACCAAAAACATTAAAATTGGTTATAACGTATCGGAATCGACATTAAAATTGGTTATAACTAATCAAAAGCTGATTGAATGACTAACCAAAACTAATCACAAGTAACCAAAAACCGGTTCCGATACGTTATAACCAATTTGAATGTTTTTGGTTAATTTTAGTTAGTCACCAAAATTCAGCTAATTTAAGTTAATTTCAACTTACTTTAATGTTTTTAATCTGTTTTGATATGTTTTAGCTCTTTTTGGTGCTTTTGGTTAGCTTTGGTTAGTTTTGGTTAGTCGATCAACCAACTTTCGGTTAATTTCAGTTGGTTTTAATTTATTTTAGTCACTTGAACCGGCTCCTATACGTTATTACCAATTTCACTGTTTTTGGTTAGTTTTGGTTAGTCATTCAATCGACTTCCGGTTACTTACAGTTAGTTCCAATTTATTTTAGTCATTTGAACCGGTTTCGATACGTTATAACCAATTTAAAGGCGGGCGGCCGAAATTAAGCGAAGTGGAGATAAGTTTTCTCTTATATTTTTAAATGCATCAGCGGCCACTTAGCGAAACTTAACAAAAATATAGAAACGAAGATTTATTTAAGGGTATGGGACTGATATATAGAAAACTTATCTTCGCTTCGCTTAGTTTCGTTTCGCTCGCAGTGGCCGCCCGCCTTTAATGTTTTTGGTTAGTTTAGGTTAGTCGCCAATATTCGGTTAATTTGGGTTAGTTTTAACTTACTTAAATATTTTGAATCTGTTCCGATACATTTTAGTCCGTTTTGGTAGTTTTATTTGCTTTTGGTTAGTTTTGGTTAGTTATTCAATCAACTTTCGGTTACTTTTAGCTAGTTCCAATTTATTTTAGTCGTTTGAATCGCTTCCGATATGTTATAATCAAATTTAATGTTTTTGGCTAGTTTTGGATAGTTCTTTAAATGTAGCTCGTTTTGGTTAGTTTTAACTTATTTTAATGTTTGTAACCTGTTCCTATACGTTTTAGCCCGTTTTGGTGCTTTTGGTTACTTTTGGCTAGTTTTGGTTACTCGTTCAATCAACATTCGGTTAGTTTCAGTTAGTTTCAATTTATTTTAGTCATTTGAACCGATTCCGATACCTTATGATCAAATTTAAGTTTAAATAAACAAACTAACACGATCTTTCATGCGTATGACGTCATGTGGCAAATGTAGCATGCACTTTTTCACGATTTGAGGCCTTATATTAGGATAACAGAAACATTTTCAATGTTGAAATAATCTTAAATAGGCATACATTAAAGCGTATTAGGGGAATTTCTGTAAAAAAGTCAGTGCAACCATAATAACACAAGATTTCCATGACCGCCTGTTGGGAAAGAAAGAAAGTGAATGGCTATCGCAAATTTTAATTTTTCCTGAACCAGTCCACCAGCAAAACACGTTTTCATTTAATTGGTGCAGCCCAACTATTTTAATTTTGAAGCACAATTCTATAATCATACCCAGATTATTTGGTGAGGCCGCGTATAACCGTCACGTCAAGGTTAAAGTTGGCTGGCGAGGAATTTGCCGACCTTTTGCATCTGGTGTGAGTTTATCTGGGGCAAAATGTCTGGCTGTTGCGAAACCTCCCATTGAAGAAAAAATTGGGTCGGTCAAGTTTGCCCCCCGTATTAAACAAATTTCAAAAATAAATGAAGCATAATTTTGCACACATTTTGCACAATTTTGCACACCGCAAATAAAATTTTGCACACCCACACAAGGAAAACTAGAGCTGTTTTTTATACGGGGGGCAAACTTGACCGTTCCCCCCCGTCTGTTACAAAATTGAAAAATTTTGATGCCACTCGATTCGGCAAATTTTGCACACCTATTTTCAAATTTTGCACACTTTTCTGGGGAAAG
>JAEQML010061669.1:0-25461 GCA_016904865.1 Pissodes strobi
TCATCTTTAAAGCAAAGAAGTAAAAAAATGGAAGTATAGTGCTATATTATCTTTAAGGCAAATCAAGGAAGTTACTAATTGCGAAATTTCAATGTATTTGATTGTGGTAATTGTTCTTATACTTGCTCTTTTTGGACATGCGAATAGAAAATAAACATACTGTTACGTTTTTCCCGTGGGTTCTGGACGAAATTACAACTTTTACTATTTCAAACTAATACTCTATTCTCTACCACTGTATACAGTTAAACACACTAAACTACTCTTATAACTTTACAACTAATAGCTCTTTCCAATTCAACACTCAATGATTAACTAACTAACTATAAGTGTTTTATCTATGCTATTCGCCTCTATCCTCTACTTATATACAATCTCAAATCTATCACGAATACTCGGGAAGAAGCGAGGCCACTCTATATGATTCTCGACCAGGGCATCGCGATCATTCCAGCGTTCCTGAATCTTCGCTGCCGGCGATGACTCGTACGTAGGCGCGGCAAGGCCCGTTCTATAGGGTAGCACAAAAACATTCGGATGGTTGCTGGCCGTGACATTGCCTCCCTCTTAAACCTGATCGTCTCGATCAGCTACTTCATGTCCGTGATATGCTTGTGCCTGTCGAGGTGGACAACTTTCAGTTTGCTTCTGGGGCTACGTTGAATTCTATACACTACGTGATTAATTCTTTTGGTGACTTCCCAAGCTGGCCTTAGCTTGGGAGATCTTGCTTTCTTCCGTTGCGGATTATATAACCAGACTTTATCATTCATCTTAAATCCCATAGAGTTAGCTTGGAGATCATATCGAGCCTTCATTCGGCCACTGGCGAGACGTTCAAACGGTAGTCCCACATCATTCTGTTTCATCTTCCCACTAGATCTTGTCTGCGGTCCTTGACTTGAGGCACAGGTTGAACACTGCCATGATTTCACATCCTGGCAGTAGTTGACCCAGTAAAAACTGTCGAGGATCTTGTCAATCGTTCTGTTAACTCCGAGATGAGTACCAAACATTCCATTATGTACCTCTTCCAGGACTTCCGATATCCTCTTCCTTGGTACCACTAACTGCGTCGTCCCTACTTTTCCATCGGCGCTTTCCCAGGCTCGGAGTCCATTTTTAACTACCAGTGAGTCCCACTGAGCCCACAGAGATTTAAAAGTAGATCCCTTAGTTGAACTATCTCTCCTCTCCAGCGTGGTCTTGGTTGACGTTATTCTTTAGCTTTTAGCAGTAGTGCTATTTCACTATCCTCAAGTAATCTTTCTTTAGTTGCTCATCAATTTTAAACTTGGTTTGTCATCTTCATTCCCCGTGCTTAGCCTTAGCGTTATATTGTTTTAACCCTTCGTGACTTGACTTTGAACTGATAGCGCCTCTGGATGTACATGTAGATCGTAGTTCTACTCGACAGTCTCTCTTGAAATGCCCAGTCCTGCCACATATATAGCACTGATTTGAAACATTTCGGTTACGTGGCCTATCTTCTAGTGGTTCCCGGAATCTTCGTACTTGACAGTTTTTTTTTAAATGCCCAGTTTTGCCACATATATAGCACTGATTTGAAACATTTCGGTTACATGACCTTGTGGCCTATCTTCTGGTGGCTCCCAAAATCTTTGTACTCGACAGTCCCTTTTGAAATGCCTAGTCCTGCCACTTCTATAGCACTGGTTTATAGCATTTCGGTTGTGTGGTCTAACTTTTAGTGGCTCCCGGAATATCTGCACTCGACAGTCCCTTTCGAAATGTCCAGTCTTGCCACATCTATAGCACTGATTTATAGCATTTCGGATATATGGCCCAACTTCTAGTGGCTCCCGGATCTCCTCGTGGCCTGAAGAACTTCGGTTAATTTCTTCAAAATACCGTTCATCTCAGTTAGTTCACAACTGTTCGCCAGCTTTTCTTCCTGGATGGATACGTCCCTGATTGTTGGCTTAGAGATGTTACATGCCGCCTCGATTTCTAGGGCTCTACCCAAAACTTCACGGTTGTTATCAAATTTGGCTAGACGTAGCATCTTCTGAGTTTCTGAATCTCTGATACCATCCACGAAATATTGGGCAGCAAGTTCCTCTTGAAATCCTTCTGTTGCTCCCGGGTAGGCCAATTGAATCCGACGTCTAACATCTATAGATACTCTTGCAGGTTTTCACCAGGCTTCTGGTGTCGGGACTTTTCTTCGTTGTTCCAACCGTTGGCAACAATAGCGGCTTCAAATTGTCTTCTGTACATTGTCCAGGATGTTTGACCGTCATACGTTGGAGGTCTGATATGCTGTCCTGTGGCGAATACCACCTCGATGGGTCCTTGATTTTTTAGACTCGTAACTTCTGCCTGAAGATTCTTCATTTCCTTTGTATAATGTCTACTTCTTTTTCAAATTTCTCATTTTGCCCGTCCAATATTTTCTGCAATTTTCCTTGCTCGCCTACAAATGCATCCAGCATCCATTTCTGAAGCTGGTCCTGTTCTGCTTGCCTTCTACGCTCATCCTCTTCCCGTTGCGCTTGTCTTCTACGTTCATCCTGTTCCCGTTCCGCTTGCCTTTTATCTTCTTGATCTTGAAAATTTTTCTGGATCCGGTCCTGTCCTATTTGCTTTTTATCTTCTAAGTGTTGTAAAATTTTCTGAACCCGGTCTTGTTCTGCTTGCCTTTTATCTTCTTGGTCTTGTAAAATTTTCTGAAGCCGGTTCTGTTCTGCTTGTCTTTTGTCTTCTTGGTTTTGCAAAGTTTTCTGAAACTTGCCCTGTTCTGCTTGGCTTTTATCTTTTTGGTCTTGCAAATTTTTCTGAAGCCGGTCCTGTTCTCCTTGCCTTTTACGTTCATCTTCTTTCCGATCCGCTTGCCTTTTATCTTTTTGATGTTGATAAATTTTCTGAAGCCGGTCCTGTTCTGTTTATCTCTCAGTATTTAGATTTTCCATGAAATCGGCCAACATTTTATTTATTTGTTCCATTTCTGCCGTTTGTTGTCTCGTATTGACCATAGGATGTTATAAAATTTTCACAGAATCCACCTGTCAAAAAACGGCCTCGTTGACGTACTTGTACCCTCTTCTCTCCTCGAAGAACACTTCACAAGTCTCGTTTCTTCCAAATCCGCCTTTTGACACCAAATGTTACGTTTTCCCCGTGGGTTATGGACGAAATTACAAATTTTACTTTTCAATTTATTTATTCTCTACCGCTGTATTCAATTAAACACACTAACTGCTCTTATAACTTTACAACTAATAGCTCTTTACAATTCAACACTCAATGATTAACTAACTAACTAACTATTCGCCGCTATCCGCTACTTATATACAATCTCAAATCTATCACGAATACTCGGGAAGAAGCGAGGTAACTATATGATTCTCGACCAGGCCATCGCGATAATTCCAGCGTTCCTGAATCTTCGCTGCCGGCGCGGCGATGACTCGTACGTAGGCGCGGCAAGGCCGGTTCTATAGGGTACCACAAACACTTTCGGATGGTTGCTGGCCGTGACAATACTAAAAGAATATTCAACAAATCTATAAACTTTGTTGTCATATATTTTTATCCATCACATACTTTGATAACATATTGTTATTATAATATATTCCCAATTGATTTAATTACTTCATTTGTACTTTCCCTGTAGTTAAATATTTCAATTGATTAGAGGTTGTATATTGCCTTGGCTCAAGGTCAAATAGTGATTCACAGAATTTTTGTACTATTACAATTAAATCTTTTAATTTTCTTTGTGTATAATTTAGTGTTTCGCTTGCTATTTGGTGTATTTTAGTTTTAATTATGCTTTTAGGGCTACTAACATCATACAAAGATTTCCGGACTATATTGTTGAATTCTACGGAATTGGCGAAGGACCAAACAAATTTAAAAACATAGGATGCTGTTCTCAATTAGCAATTTTCACTTTAAAAGACGAGTTATGTGAAAAATACATTTCGCCTATATATGCTAGATCTTGCCAATGTGGCAAAAACAGCCCGTGCAAGGGCCAAACCACAGAGTCTAAGTTGCTATGCAATTGTCTGTGTGCATTTTGTCTCCCTGACTTCAGTGTAGGTGTATGTACTTATTTAAGCTGTAATATAAGAGAGTCAGATGCATATAGAGCAATGAAAAGTGACCTCAAAAAATCCTTTAGTGATACAGACCTAAATTGTAAGTTTCAACTATTTTATAGTGCATCTTCTAACAATAGAATATCTGAAGTTTCTAGTGATATTAATCCCTCTTGCAATATATTTTATAAGTTGATACAGAAAATAAATTATCCATATGAGTTTGACCCAAGATCTGAAAAAGAAAAGTTAATGGAAACATTTAAGTATAGGATACGTACCTTTAGTTATTTGAACAGCAGATTTTATGTGGACGACAGGCAGCGTTGTGAAATACCTGTAAGGGATATTATCTATGGTGATGTTGAAGTTTCACTTGAAGAAGTCATGTAAGTATAAATTATTTTTTCTCGTTACTAATGCAGTTTAAGACCATTTCAAACAATGCTTATTCTTATCTTAGTGCTCACAAAGAGAAAATCATTAATTAATTTAAATGACTACAGATGTTCTATATTGTTGTCGCAGTTACATTTTGGCGGTGTGTAATAAAAAGTTGAAAAATAAATCTAAAAGGCTCATTAATATCATAGAACGTTTGTAATTTGTCAAACTTCACAGATCCTAAAAACCTTATTCTAATAATAGGTAAGTACATACAAAATTTTATACAAAACTGGAATTCGTTACTAGAGGATTAATATATTTTTTTAATTATAGAGACGCTCGGTAATATCTTTCTTCTTAATTTCCTCTGAAAATTTAACAGCCACGCGATAGATTAGACTTTTAAGAACGGAAATAAATTTTTCTTGGAAACGTAACATTTCTTTGGTGTATTTCAGCTCCGTTAGGGCAAAAAATTGGACAAGGCTGGGGCCTGGACTAAAGCGGTTCTATTTATTACAGATTAAAGTATCGTAAAAGGCAAATATTTATAGTTCTTACACTAACTCCAGGTCCTTTTGTCATTGTCAAAGATTATTAAAATAATTCGATGTCATCGTCAATATTACTTTAAGTCAAAACAGTTACTAAACATGTCTTTTTCTCTATCGCTTTCTTGAAGAACTGTATCAACAAAATTTAAATAGGTACCCGTGCTCGCATTGTAGAGTTTGTAACTTGGATCAAATTCAGTGAATTAAATACCTTTTTGAGAAAAATGCTCGGGCACGTCGGTTAATATTTTAAGTTGCCGGATTTTTCATAAAACATATATTTATACGCCTTAAAAACTTTAGATTTAAGACAGATTACCATATATGTAGCGGTAGAAAGACATGTTGAAGCATATATTTAGTAGTATTAAATATATGTGTTGAAGTTGCGATAGCATTGCTGGAATGGCCTAACTGTAAAATCTATATTAATTCTATTTATCGAACACTCGATGGCGATTTGAATATTTTCTTGGATAGCTTGATTTTTACGATAATGATCATTACTTGATTGTGTGTGGGGACATTAATGTAAACTTGCTTAGAGATGATCGGGACAGTCTAGAAGTCTGCAGACTGTTAGCTCAGTTTGACTTGAGAAATAGCATTCATAGGCCTACGCGCAGTGGCGGATTTACCCTAAGGCCCGGTAGGCCCGGGCCTAGGGCGGCCAGATTTAGGGGCGGCCCCAATCGTGTCAAAAATAGTATATTACGTACGTAGGCCAGTAAAGTAAAAAAGTCTCAGATCACATGTAATTGTCGGCCGAAGCAAAGCTGAGGTCAACAAACATGTGATCTGAGGCTTTCTTATTTACTGGCCAAGGTGTGTATACTATATAAAAGTTGGCAATAAAGTAATATTATTACGTAATCGCAATTATTTTGTCGAAGCCAGATACGAATGCAAACGTGTGATCGACAAAACTAAGGACAAACACAATCAAAGGATCAGGAATAAACTTTTGCAATGCCTCAGTGGCTCCAGGAATTTCTGGTCGGTAGCAAAGGCAGTAAGTAACAACTTTACAAAAACGTCTCTCCCACCTTTGACAGACGAACGTGGCATCACGGCGACTACAGCCAAGGAAAGAGCAAACATGCTAGCCAAAATGTTTTCATCGCACTCTACCTTAGACGTCCCTCAAGGCAAGACTCTCCCCACCATATCGAACATCAACACTACCATGGCAGAAGTCAAGTTTCATCACCGTGATATTCGCTAAATCCTTAAAGAACTAGATACGCAAAAGGCATCAGGACCGGACGGAATACCTGCCATCGTGCTAAAAACTGCGCCAACGAACTAACACCCGTTTTTCCAGGCTTTTTTCTCTGTCTTACGGAAAAGGGATTTACCCATCCTCTTGGAAAGTCACTCGAGTGCAACCTGTTCCAAAACAATATATTAATAAAAAATAAATCTCCAAAGTCATGTAACGTGTAGTCAATCAGCAACTACTCAGGTACCTCGAGAACAACAGAATAATCAGCGATAATCAATACGGCTTTCGCAAAGAGAGATCGGCAGGAGATATATTGGCCTATGTCACTCATATATGGAGAAGGACAATTGAGAACTACGGAGAGTCTGGAGCGATTGCGTTGGATATTTCAAAGGTATTCGACAGAGTTTGGCAAGACGGACTGCTCAACAAACTGCCGTCTTTCGGACTGCCAGCCTTTCTCTGCAGGTACCTTGCCAGTTTCCTTAAGAACCGATCTCTGCACGTTGCAGTTGATGGACATACCTCAGACACATTCACCATTAACGTGGGCGTGCCTCAGGGCGCAATACTTTCATCAACTCTGTTCCTTATCTATATTAATGACCTGCTTATTTAAACGAATAGTCCTGTTTACAGTTTTGCAGATGATAGTACCCTTGTCTCCCAATTTAGGTCAGAAAAACCCTTACCAGCGACTGAGATTCATCACCGCAGACAGGAGCAGATTACGGCAATAAATCAAGACCTGGATAAAGCTCAAACTTGGGGCGACCGAAATTTGGTCCAGTTGAATGCAGCAAAGACCCAAACAGCAACGTTTACCAAGAGGGCCAATACAGCGGACCCTGACATTGTTATGGTGGGATCGACCATTCCTCCATCCTCGTCAATCGGACTGCTGGGTGTCTCGGTCATCAGCAATATGTCCTGGCATGACCACGTTGCTAACATCGCAAAATCAGCCTCCCAGAAGCTTAATGCGCTATTTCGCAATAAAAAACTCTATACACCGCAGCAGTTGCTTTTGTTCTACAAAGCGCAAATAAGACCGCGCTTAGATTGTTGCTCACATATCTGGGGTGCCGCACCAAAGCACACCCTAAAGCTGCTGGATTCCATTCAGAAGAGAACTGTGCGTCTCGTCGGCGACCCAGAGTTGACCCGAAGTCTGGATAGTCGGGAACAGCGCAGACATGTGGCTGAGATGACTCTGTTTTACAGATACTTTCACGGAAGATGTTCCCAGGATTTGGCCCGCCTCATCCCGCCCCTGGCAACTCCTGTCAGACGGTCACGACAGACGGCAAGAGCGCACCGGTTCGACGTACAACTGGAAACACCTAGAACATCGCTTTACAAGAACTCCTTTGTCTGGCGCACTGCATCACTGTGGAACTCACTCCCAGGACATCTGTTTCCCACTAATTACAACCTACAACTATTCAAGAACCGTGTCAATCAACATCCTCGCACACACAACGCTCGTCGAGCTCCATAGGATCTTCCTTTAGTGTGTGTGCCATTGCCATGAAAAAAAAACAAAAAAAAAGTCTATAAGGTGGATGCTGAGAAAGGGGCGGCTGATAGCTTGGGGCCTAGGGCGGCCGAGACTGCAAATCCGCCACTGCCTACGCGCATAACGGACAGATCAGACTCTTATTGATGTAATGTTTTCAAATTTGAGTGTAAAAAGTGTTCAGATTGAGGATACATTTTTGTCATTTTTGTCACACATATCAACTGTGTCTTATCCACGGAGGGACTGTAATCGGGATGCTGTGTACCGGCGTGACCTTTCTCAGTCTAATTTACTTGTACTAATAATGTTTTATATAATGAGACTTGGCTTGATATGTACTCATCGGCCAGTTTCAGCAGTACGTTCTCCTTATTTTATTCTACCTTTCTGTTCCATTTCACTTGTGCAATTACATTTAGGAGTAGATGTGGGGATCAAAAACCTAAATGGTATACTGAAGAGTTGAGAGACCTACATCAAATGTTATGTGAAATGCATAAGCTTCTTAAAGATTACCCTAACAATTATATTTTAAAGGATAGGTGCATTAAGCTAAAAAAAAATATATAAGCAAAAAATAAATTACACCAAAAGTAGTTTTAACGATGTATCCGCCCATCGCGAGTTCTTCAATTGTTATGAGGGAAAGCTGGAAAATAATTAATGAATCTCGTAGTAATAGTAGAGATCAGAAAAAAAAAGTAAAATGACATAATAATGAGAGGATTGAAAATCGTCAAGAGATCTGTAATATTTTTAACGATACTTTTTTATCTTTTCAATGACCAAAGCCTGATCGTGATAAAATTGTTTTACTGTGAAATATGAATAACAGTATAGTACTATACCCTACGACACCAGATGAGGTTAAGGGAATTATTTTTAAAACAACAAAAAAACCACAAGTGCTTTTAACTCTGGACTAATGAAATTCTTCGAAAGGTTTGGACTGCTGGGATCCTTTCAAAATTGCTTTAGAAGGGGCGAGTCAACTCTAACAGCACTCAGTGAACTCTGTATATGATTCTTTTAATAGTAAATCTCATTCAGTGGCTCTGTATTTTGATATCAGTCGAGCATTCGATACTGTAGATCATAACCTCTTGTTGGAGAAACTTTATGTGTTGGGTGTCAGGGTCGTTGCTCACAGCTGGATAACGTTATATTTAGCGAACAGGAAACAAATAGTTATAATGAATGCACGCAAATCTGAATCCGGGAAGGTAGAAACCGGTGTCCCACAGGGATCAAATCTCGGGTCAATCCTGTTTATAGCGTTTATCAATGATATGCCTTCCGCTTGTCCATCTTCAGATGGAGAGATTGTCTACGCTGACGATGCAATTTTTTTAATTGCTGATGATTATATTGTGACTGCTATTGACAGAGCAAATCGGTCAGCTGCTGAATTTAGTGACTGGTGTAACAAGAATGGATTGATTTTAAACACCAGTAAGACTATGAGCTTTTTTCCAAAAAACGCCACAATCGATCAAAGCTATTTGATTCAGGTAAATAATCGATCTATTACCCAGACATCAAGCACGAAGTTTTTGGGCGTTACCATGGAGCAAAAGATGACATGGGAACATCATATTAACACTTTGACTTCGGGGTTGAGCGGATCTTGTTTTGTGATTCGGTACTTGAAGAGTTCGGTTTCAATGAATGTTCTGAAACGGGCTTATTACGGTCTTGTTCAATCACATATGTCATATGGGATAATATTTTGGGGATGCTCAGCGTATCTTAATAAATCATTAATTATACAAAAAAGAATTATTAGATGTATGCTGGGCCTTCCACCAGGTGCTCACTGTCGAAAGGCCTTTGTGGATCTGGGTATCTTGACTCTTCCATCTCTTTACATGTACTCAATTATTCTGCAGGTTAAACAAACGAAAGTAAATTTCTTAAAAACTCAGACATACATAATTATAACACGAGAACTCAAAGTGACTTACATTTTTCATATTCTCGTCTGAGCGTTGGTCAAAACTCACCTACATTTCGGGGAATTATCTTATATAATAAATTTCTGCAACTTTTTGGTGATCACATTGTTTCTTTTAAGATTACTTTGTATAACTTCTTGGTAGGCTAGGTTTTTTATGATGTCCATGAGTACTTAGAATTGTAAATTGTATGTACGTATTAATATTTTAGTATAGGTCTTTGTATTCTACTATTGATGATAGGCTACATTTTATTGTGAGCTTGAGAGATGAATAAAGATTTACTTTACTTTATACAATATGTCCCAAATTTGAGATATGATATTACAATTGTTTTAAAATGGCAACACTAATTTTCTATTGACTAGAAAGTGTTACAAACAAAAATGGGTAATGTAAATAATAACACTCTTCCTATTGTTGTGACCATAAGCACCGGTTTTTATTAAGGAATCAATAAATTCATATTACTTAATTGCTTGTATGTTAAGTTTTTTCGATTTGTAAAAATGTTGTTGGATCTGCAAATAGCAAACAAAGATCTAGAAAATGGCGGCCCTACAACACTAGTGTCATATGGGATAATATTTTGCCCACTCCCAAATGTTTTTATTCTGACTTAAGGAATATACTATGAATATGAATTGATACATGTGCTTTCCAAACATTAAGCGTTCTCCGATTTAAATAATCATTTAAATTACGCACTTAGTTCGCCTCTGTGTTGTCAACTTTTTTTATCACCTGTGTAGTTCTTTAGACAATTTTGCCATATGTCGCCAAAAATAAAGTCATTGTCAACACGTCATTTTTGAAAATCGCAGCAAAATTTTCAGTACCTACTTCCTTTTCATTTCTTTGCCATTTTTCTCATCAATTATTTTAAATATCTTTGTCAAAATTGAAATCTACTAATTAAATAAAAGGTAATAGTAACTGATAGATATCATATATATTTTATGGAATTTCGCAAAAAATTTGAATCATTTGTAAAAAATTCTTTACTTTCTTAGGCATTTGCTGTCTGAATTTGGTTACCAAATAGAAAAATGCATAATCCAAGAGACCGAAGAATCTGAGTATTGCATTATTTCAATGCCACAAGAAATGGAAGAAATTTCAAGTAGTTCAGAAGTTACAGATGGATATAGTTCTAAGAGGCAGGTATATTTTAGTAATTTTGTATTTTTAATCATGCTTGTTACAATATTACACATATCTTAATTAATAAATTGTGTTACAATTGAAAGGTTATATCTAATAAAATCACTCTATATTCTAATGATTGAACCATGCAGGCGATTAGTTCTTCTTTGGCTGCCAAATAAAATAAATCATCTATCTGTTACGATAATTTAGGGCAAATTTTCACCTATAAACGAAACACAAGAGCCAAGATATACGCTCAATAAATGATCTTAAATAACTACCCATTGGAAACATATTTTTCACTATTTCTTCCTCATCTCTTAACAATTTCAGTGATTATGCACTCATAGGTAGAGAAACCCACTCTCGCAAAAGTGCTGCACAGTACTTCCCAATTTTTAAAATGAGATGGTTCATCATTGCTCTTACCAAACAAATAAACGTTTTACATCAGATAATATAGACATATGGTATCTTCCATTGACAATTCTACATTCCAATAAAATGTATGGGGTAACTCATAACCAATGAAAATATTTATTTATCTCAAAACTTATGCGATTTTGCATGCGAAACGCGTCAATTTTATTTTCTTTTTCTACATGGTATGCTAATTATTGTATATTTGAAAGGGTAATGCAGGGGGTGGCCTCTAATGGAACAACCTAAAAAGCTTTCCTGCCCGGATTTTTAAGCTCTTAAATTCGGCTGACTCGTAAATGTTGATTTAAAATTATTTTAATATTATGATGTCCCATTTTCATATTCTTCTGCTCTCTGTACATGATGCTTCAATTTGGCATGTCCTAAAGCAGTTTTCTACCATCTAGAACTTTTTGTGTAAATGTTAATAAAAAAAATTTCCATAATATGTAGCCAGGTTAACTATACCTACTATATACGGGCATTTATTTAGGCAAGAATTGCTACTACAAAAATTGGGGAGGGTTGTTGATTGATAATTTTTCAAAAATTAAGACTATTTTTCTAATGTATTCATGAAGGTCATTATTGCTATATATATAATATTTTGTTACAGTAGTGAATGCAATGAAAGTGTAAAGTTTGAAGCTAATATTGAATCTCTATCAGATTGGGATGAAATAGCTTATGTGCCCAAGGAAACTAAATCAGTGTCTGAGCAAGGTAATACCCTTTTGTACATAATATACTTAGTAGCTGTTTTTAAATTTAAGTAAGAAACATTTGCACACCAATTGGAACGATAAATTCGTTGTGTACTAACTACTGGTTTCAGAGCTGCTTATTTGAAAAACAGTTTCATCGCTTCAAACTCTCAAGCATTTTAGTTCTACTATTTATAGCCGTTCCTAAATATTTATAACCAAACAACATTACAACTGTTACTGGGTCGTAAGAGTAGTGTAAAGTGTAATAACACTAATGTGTTAGAGAAGCACGTGTTCACCTTTGTTTTTGTTTATTAACCTGGTATTATATTCAGGGAAAATCTTCTATCAAATGGTTGGAAAATATATAGAGAACAGTTAGAGTTTACTAAATAAATTAATCGGTTATTTTGAAAAGTTGTCAACTCTAGTTTTCAGAATTTTACAGCTTCCAACTTTTTGTGAGTTAATAAGGGATAAAAGGGAGTAAAAACAATAACGAGAAATATTTTATTTATACAGAGTGGTCGCAATTAACCCTTTGCGATGGATTATTTGGGTTAAAAAAGGGCACATTATTCCAAAAACATATTAATTTAATTTATTAACATGGACTCGAAAAACATCTAAGTAATAAAATATAGAAAAACTTGAGGTAAAGGTTAGTAGTCTCCTGGCGTTTCTAAACTATTCATAGAACTAATAATAAAATGGTTATTATACTTCTGGAATATATGGCTGGAGATATACTCCGTTTTATAAATGAACGTCCAAGTCTAGCCCAAATAAAATATAATTAAATGAATGGAAGTATGGTCTGTTCATGCAGAAACTGGAGAAAATTGAATGTTACAGAAAATGTGAAAAGTCCTTTTCAAAATGACCCATTCAAATATTTATTAAAATAAATTATCAGTTGTTTCTTTTCTTAGCGGATTCTGACTGCCTAGGTAAATGCCTAAAATGTTTTCGATACATTTTATAATAAAGCATTTACAGATCGTTTAAAATATCTAGAGATGCTATTAGATATCGCCGATTGGTCAAACGCTATAAACGATAATGCAACTGTAGTTTTATTCGTTCGCAGTTTGAGCAATGTACCATTCCAAAAAAATGCACCTTGATTGTGATAATGTCGATGATATTGCCAACCTATTTGCACAATTTTCTTCTCTGTCTGTAATCACAAAATATTCCCAACCCCTACAGTATTTCTGAGAGATATCCGATATCAACAAAACCCTTCCTGTACTGAAAGTGCTTTAGCTGAGCTAGATATTAGTAACACAGAAGGTCCTGATTGTATTCCTAATATATTGTTGAAATTTTATCCCCATACTCTTTACCTCATCTGTGTTGCAGCTTTTGTCAAATTCCTTAGCTCTGGAGTTTTCCAGGATATCTTTTGTATATTTCGGTTACGCCGAAACTATTTTAGCACTGCATTTTCACTGTCGTGGCTAGTGTATTTTAGGAAATAAGTCGAGGTCCGACCGCCGGCGCCGCTAGCCTATTTCTGTTACAGTGACTTTATACAAAAAGTCACTGTAATTTCTGTTTGTTGATTTCACTTACATCTCATTCAATAAGGGCGCTGATTTCAACAAAGCTTCCGACAAGTTTAATCATACTTTTTGTATCTGATTTTCTATATGGAATATCTGGTTCTTTACAGTCTCGGATGGAGCCATATCTGGTCACCCTGAGAGAAGTGTACTAAACTAGACGAGTATCTATACAAATCGTTTAATGGGTCCCATTTGGAGCCTCTCCTCTTCAGCTTGTCTATTAATGATTTGAGTGGATTGCTGTCCATTAATAGGTGTTGCTTTATAATGTTTTGCAGTTTTTCTTACGCTTTCAAAAGTTAATAGGTATCTTATCAGTCTTATGGCAAGAATGTATCGTAACACAACATTTTTAAGGCGCAACATCATCATTAGAACCATCTACGGAACCTAAAGAGCCCAACCCCGATCCACTCTTCGACTCAGGTTATCTCAAGTCACCATCTCCTCTAGAAACTAATCAACAGTTGCCTCAATTAGCACTCCAAAACAATCTAGAACCTGTGGAGACTGATCTATTCGAAAGCGGTGTAATTACGCCCAATTTGCATAGTGATGACAATAAGTTACATCTGAAAAAGACTGTTGCTAAAGAGAAATTTGTTGGTGCTTTGGTACCCACGTCTGAAATTCATAGGTAAGAAATAGAATTAATTAATCAATGTAGTAAATAATATATTCGATATGATTGGTTTTGATAATTCCACACTGTTCATTTTTGTATCCATTAATGGATAATGAATCCCAGCCTAACCATTGAATCGAGTAGGAATTAAAATACAAATTTTAACCTATATCGTGAAGGGATATCTCTTAATCTCAACACACATAAACATTAATCCATTATCTCCAGAAAGCTACTTTCGTTGGTAGCCGAAGACATTCATCATTTATCATCTTGGGAACATTTCCTATTTGGGTTAATTATTAATATTAGTAATAAGCTAGGGGTCGGTTTTGAGATCCGATGATTTTCTAAAGTTCTATGTTAGTTAGCTAGGGAATTCGTAATTCATGTCTTGTAGATTTTTACGCATTAAATAGTTTCATTTGCGTATTTGATATTATTTGTAGGTCAAAGATTGATCCAAACAGGGTTAATGAATTGGACAGGTTCTACAACATGAGCACTGTCAAAACATTCATGAATAACCACCTAAAGCCTCAAAACGAGTTTAAGAAGATCCCCTTCAAAGATTTCTCAGTGGCTGGTACTTCTAGTGGCTGGAAGAAATTGAAGAAATTTAAGGTAAGCCTACTTATATTAAGAAAGCAGCGGGCAAGGACCTGTTCCTGTTAGACTGATCTTCCAAAAACAAAGTTTGGACGTTTTTTTTTAAGTTTATGTTCATATTTCCCAACTAACTTAATGGGTTAATCAGGTGTCAAGAATACGAGCATTCTCATCTCTTTAAAAAGCATGTATGCACTTGCGTGAAAATGCGAATAAAATTACCAGTATATATTATCCCAGAACAGTTGTCTACTCATACACTGTAATTTAAACACGTGGGCTTCATTAAGATACAATTTTTTTTATAAAGATACAAGTTTATATCCAATACAAATGTAACATCACAGCAGTATTCGGTCATTTACAAAGATTGGCATTAAATTTTGATAATAAAATTCTCATTTTTCATTGTTATGACTGGTCGTAGAAAAAAATAGTATATACAACTCACTTTTAATGGCTATTACGATACTCGCGTTTATTCAGTAATTCTCATATTCATATCATTATATGTTATCATATCTCCGCTCCTGGGCAAAAAAATTAAATATTAAATATTCAGTAAAGTCGAGATAACGACTTTAAAAAGTAAATATGACAGCTGGATTCCTGGGTCTTAAGTTAAATAGAAAAAAAAACATGTTCTCTTTTGGTTCTGTTGTGATGGTCTTAAAAAATAGGTGTACACCATCTCATTGCCTGCATTTTTTCTTATTTATTATGCTCACACTTCCAAATTTTTAGAAACTTAATAACACAAAAATACAAGATTAGTGACCACGGCAGGGAAAATATTGAAAATTGCAGGGTATAAGTGCCCACCTGGCAATCCTTGGTACTAGTTCTATTGTGGTAAAGTAAAATAATTGTTAAGGAGCAATATGACCTTCGGTAGGACCGTCCAACCTCTTACAATGTCAATACTATCTAGTATTCATCGGCTTCAGGGTATAATAATATAAAACATGAACTAGATGTCTTATAGTTATTATATTTAGATTTGTTTATTATAAAATTTCACAGTGTTTTCAAAACATATTCGGCTTAAACATATTAAAATTTGCAAAAACTAACTGCTCAAATTTTATACACTGACAACAAATATATCGGATTTCTTGTCCATAAATCCTTTAGATAATTATTCATTAGATTTATCAGTTTCGGTTAGACACAGTGACACACATTATCTCCACGATTATTGGACAGGTCACAATTACCGTCTCACACCTCCGCCATTCTTAAGATCAAATTGTCAATTTCATGCTGCTTTATTGCATTCCATTCCGCTGAAAGACTCTAGGCCAGTCTAATCCAATAGTTGTTTTTGGGTATTAAACATCAAATTTTGCGGTAAAATGCCTCTACCTAATGTATCCCATTAGTCATCAACAGGTTTTTAAAATTGTGCAGGCTTTATAAAACCTCAATTTTCTTGTCTTCGAGGTATGCTCTTACCACTGTATTTCTAATGATTGGTCACTAAATTAATGTCATGCAATAGCAGTGCGGTCTCAGAAAGCTCTTTTTCCAGTACAGATACGTTGTTACAATGTTGTTGACTACATGCCAATCTAATTGCACTTCGACTAATGCCAGTCTAATTGCAAATCAACCCGAGGCCAATTTGTCACTTAATGCAAAACTCCTATTTGGAGATCTAGAAACTTAAGTTTTGCATGCTTCTATTTCTACAGAAGTTTGATTTCGTCTTAATATCACAGGCGCCTCTATAGATCTTCAGGTGTTTAATTCAACTGGTTTGGTACTTACAAGCACTTCCTGTGTCTCACGTAGCCAAATTGCTAATAGCGATGCAGTAACACTGCGGTCTCGGAGAGCCTTTAGTCGTATAAAATAGTCTTCAATTTTATCGGTGGCCCTTGTACGGCGTGCAGCAAGATTACTCGTTTCTTGAAACCCTATAGCCACAAAGAATTAAAAAACTTCTATTCGTATCAGGCCTCGGCGAATATGGATGTAAGTAGTATTTGACCAGTAACGTGATTTCACTATAGAACTCAATAACATTGTGAAGCCTTAACGTAGCTTGATTATCACAGAATAACATTTTTCTACACTAGGATGCTTCATATCCCGTATGCTCGTCCTCATTTGAAAGATGCCTCAGTTGATTGCTCAGATCGCTAGCCGTCAAGAGATTGCTGCTACACAATTTGGCAATATTCGAATTGGAATTAGTTTTAGATTTAAATGCCGCTCTTAATTAATAGGATATTTCTGACCGCTCTATCTCAAATTTCTTCTTAAAAAACACCACTAAGACGGAACATGGTGTAAAGATTCGAAAAGGGGCAAAATAAAAGGTCAATAATTCACATTTTAAAGAAATTTTAAAAGAAAAACGAACGTCACGTTATTTATTCGACATTTACTTCGGTCGACTTTAAGTCCATCAAAAATATCGTTTTCAGATATATTTTTAGGAAATCAAATCTAAGACATGTTTATGATAACAATGCAAAATCTAGTTTATACGTTCAGTTACTTATATTGTATTTGATTGCAGGATAAAGAAAAAAAGGTAACTGAAAAGAAAGAACTTGAAGAACCGACAACACTAGATGATGCTAAAAGTCTCACGAATTGTATCATACAAAATAGTTTGAACAAAATCGAAGTTGATGATGAGATTGTTGGTGCTCAATCTGAATTAATACGAGACTTGGTAAGGAAGTATAATTTTAATCATTCGAAAGATTTAGTAGGTATTTCATTCTCAACATTTTTTAAATTAATCCTAACCAATTAAATTTTTTGTGTTTTGTATATAGGGTGCTTTAACAAATAATTGTTGAGGGGGTTACCTGGAGGATAGCAGTCGATGCTGATAACTGTAAACTTACACTCTACTCTATATTTAATTCACTTTTATTTTGTGGTAAAGTAAGCCATGAAATCCTCGGAGAGTATGATCATACTGTAATGAGTGCTAAAAATCTTGTAACAGTTTGATTAGTTTCTATTTGAGCTTAACATTTGTTGCCACAACGAACTCCTTATACTAATTACATTCCATGCTGGATTTACTTCTTAATATGGCTACAGGTTAAACAAAAGCTGTAATTAATACAAAGTACTATGGTTTTATAACATATTATTAAACAATAAAAGCAGGCGTTTTAATTTTTTAGTAAATATATCTTTCAAATTTTCAGAAATGATAGTGATAACATTTTAGCATGTTAATACAATATATTGAATATTATACATTCTAAATGCACGTTTAGCTATAGAGGGTGGTTTAAAAACAAAAGCTATAAGGCTGGATTATTTTAAATGAATCACACTGTATATTTAATATTTTTATATTTTACTTCAAATTCTAAATGTATTTTATATAAAACACTACATTTGATATTTTGGGGTTCCAGTAATTTTCACATATTATCCAGGCTGAAGGAAGCATCAGTGGTGCAACCTATAACTAAATGGTTGGCACATGTCTATCTAACGCTGTCCAAAATTATCAATTTCGCGACCCCATCGTAATTAGTACATTTAGCCAAAGATTAAAGAAGTATATAACTTCTAACCATTTTTAAATTCAAGTTAACCGATGATTAGAACCTAGAATCCACCTATGCTTTGCAATGTACATTCACTAAAACTTATATAAAGCACCAATATATCACTTATTAAATTGATCTGATGTAATTCCTTTTAAACCATTAAAATTCTGCCTTATGCTCGCTCTAGGAGCAAAACTAATACAAAATAACCCAAAGGCATGCCTTAAATCCAGAATAGACTTAAAAATACTGTAATGAATTGCCATGGAACGAACAGTGGGATTTATTCACTTTTTACATATTTGCTTTGATAAATTCAAATCTGTGGAAGTTTCAATTTGAAATTTTTGTTTTAAACTGTCCAGAAGCCACTGTCAAGCATCAAATCGACACAGCCTTATATTGAATAGACTTTAGCCATCCTCCAGCATTATTACTCGTCTAACCATAATATGTTTGATTTTAAGAGTCCTCTACAGGCACCAAATGATGACATCCAGGCCTTACAAGAGGTGCATGAACACGAACCATTTTTAGAACTTGAATATCCAGGTGTTGTAGAACCTCCACAAGCAGTAGAAAATGGTGATTTAGCCAATAATAACAGAGATAATGAAGGTAAGTTATTTTTTGGATTGCCTAACGTTAGCGCGATTTGCATCACTGAAAATGCTCGTCCAAGTTATCCGTGGGTTATAAACTGACGCTAAGCTTGCCTTACAGAATATACATATGGATAATTTCTTATTTTAAAAATATGTTGTTTCGGCGTCTATTACAGATCTCCCAGTGGTATTTATGGCGCAGCACAGTGCTGGCTATTTATCACATCTATGACAACAAATTAAATTTTAACATCGGGTTGGTTGAAACCAAAGACCGGATCATCCATAAGAAAATTGATTGCTCCTGTGAATGCAAAATATAATGTTTATCTGAAAGAGACAATTTTTTAAAGATTTTGTTATATCTACTCCGATTGTAGATCTTCCAATAGCACAACTATTTATAATAAAAATCAAGTTAATATGGTCACCACTGAAACATAATGTGAGAAAAAAAATACAAATTCCAATTTTTCGGGTTGTCAGTTAGCCAATCAGCAAATGTCAATGTTGTAAAAAGCTTTGATGAAAAATAATTTCATGTTATGCAAACTATTCGTGAATTCACAGAGTTTCTGTAGAAACCAACTAAGTGTAGATTCGTTCTGTCCAGAACATTAAGGCGTGTCGAGAAATACCTAAAGCATATCGATGTGGTATCCTCAAAAATGTAAGTACTGGAGTGGTGAACATAATAGGCTAATGCCCATAACGTTAAAAAAAAAAAGAATCGCTAACATTTTAACGCTGAGATTCAAAATATTATCTATGTTTTTTAAGAGGTTGAGAAGATAAATTTTTATCGAAATTATCCAATAAATATATGAAAAGACCTATTAATGAATGTAGGCTATTCGACTATCTAATTAAATAATTGTTTATTTTTACTAATTTTTAATTTTTGGCAATTTGATTCTGGTCAAATTTTTTGCTACGGCCATAACAATCTGATATAGAATCTAAAAATGTAAAAATATGTAAGGTATTCCATGTAAATGAATTGATACAAGCAACTTAAAGAATCGCCCTGTATCTAAAGTCACTTGGTAAGAAGATCATTTAGCCGTTACATTACTTTTTTAACAAACTGTACTTTACCAACGAGATACTTGCGGGCGCAGCTTAAGGTTCGGGTATGAATAGCTGACGTAATCGGGTGTTTCTAGCGCACAAGTAAACCATTGTATGTTAAAGTGTTATCGAATTCATATTTCGGAAGCTGCTAGAATTTTATTACGCCTTGGTTGTATTTCTTTTTTAATTAGGTATTAAATAACCATTACAAATAAAAGTCCTTACTTTCCAGGAAATAATTTGATAGAAAACAATATTGAAGAACAAGATATAGATGAAGGCATAGACCTATTGAATGATAATTTGGAAGAGCTAGTGCCTCTGTTGGAAAACGTGGATATTGCAGAAAACAACAACGATTTAAGAATTGAAGTTGCACAAGCTATTGGTGGAGAACAAGAGGCACAGGCGGATGGTGCAAACAATGTGAACAATGAGGCAAACCTCATTGATTCAGAGGTAAATGCTGAGGAAAATGTACACGTTCAGCAGTTTAATTTGCTGCCAAATTTTGAGAGAAAAGGTTTTGTTATCATCTAATTCAAATTGCTTTTCATAATTCCATAAACTCAAATTCGTATTATGCAATGTGGTCGGAAACAATTAATTCTTTAATCATATATGACCACAAAGATGGGGGTGGTAATTAACTTTATAATTAACCACTTTAATTAGTGGTGGGGGTTTTATTCATAGGGTGTGAATTGAAACATGTATTTTAGGTATTACGTACTTTAATAATGCAAGTATTAATTTGCATTAAATATGATAAATATACACTATAATTTCTAACTACTCTCAAGCATTTTTCCTTTCACACATAAAACTAAATAGGTACTGTACACATGGTTAACTACTATTAAATGTCTAACCAAACTTCTTGATTATTTAAATATAAAATGAACTAGATAACCTATTCCTTTCCTGAATTGAATTAACGTTCTTTTTCAACTAACTGCCTTTCCGTTCACACAAAATACCTTGTACTTTCTGTCTTCTTCGATTCTCTCAATTTATCTTTGCCAGGGATGTAAGACTTCGCACATTTGATTCGAATCTTGAGTACAGGAATAGATTTGTCTACTTACAAATTTCCATTCGTCATTTTACCTTCTCCTATCTTCAAGAGGGACGCTACGAGCGGTATTGTCTCCAGAGAATGCGTTAAAACGCCGAAAGGAGCTCTTTATCCAAGCTTGGACAAAGAGAACAGAGAGTACACAGATATTTTCTAAATATATGTGCAAACAAATGAGAAAAATTACTAAATATCTTGGCGTCAAACAGGGCTGCGACTGGGCAGATGTACTTGGTGCCAAATTCATGCAGAGCGATGACTGGGATCGATGCATCACGGTTGAGTGGTTGTAAGGCACTTTATTACTTCTTTCTTCAACTAAAAATTAAATTTTGAGAAAACTAACTAAACATCTTGGCGTCAAACAGAGCAGCGACAGAGGCTGTTGTTTTTGGCGCCAAACTCAAACAGAGCTGTGACTGGCCCGTTGTTCACGGGTGAGTGTTTGTAAGGCACTGAAATCAATTTTTTCCTAGCGGCGCGGCAGGGAGAAACAAAGCGGGAATGAGTTTCGCGGATGCGGATGCATTTGAGAGGGGTTGAAGCATGTTCTTTCTTTATTTAACATATTGTTGTTTACACAACACTTACGGAGACAAAGATATATTAAATTTAGAACGATTAATAACGATTTCCCTCACGGAGTGTCAACTTGCTGTTGCATACATTTATTTGGGTTAGTTAATTATGGCTCAATCATACTACGGACATACAGGGTGTTATCACCAAACTATATGATGAAAAACGATAAGTTATACACATGTTGTGGTGTTTCCCCAACACAATGAGATAGCTATGAAGACACCAGTATCCCAACTAACCCGAGCCAAGGGAGTGATAATGAATGCGAGTGTCTTAATTGCCATGAAATGTGAGTTGCATAAACTATTTTTCTATTCATAATAATGAAAAATAAGTACTTTAGTTTTTCAAAATTTCCTAAGTAAAAAATTAGCTGTTAAAATTGATATATTTTAAATGCCAGGGTCTCTAATATTGACCTAATATTGCTCTGGTGTTACATTTTGATTGGTTAGAAATATTTAGTATCTTAATGAAAAATCGGTATCGTAAACGCAAATTAAACTAACCTGTAAGGGTATCCCCATTTGTCGTGAGGACTATAGTACTTCTATAAATGCTAGGATATTTCCTAAAATATGCAAATAAGAATTCATCTTATTAAATTTTCTAATATAGTGAAGGGATCTCATATTATAAGCTGATATGTTTAGATCTACCATCAAAAATGGCTTTTTCGCTTAGGATTTTCGATATGCGTACTTAGGCCAAAATAAAGCTTCTAATCTATTAATACATTTCCAAATGCTATAAATACAGATCACAAAGAATCTATGATCCTTACTGTAGATCAGGTTTTCGTCAAAAAAAGAAAAGTCATGTGCTATTACTTTTCACCGATTAGGAAAATATAGGTATGCACATCCATAGTTCATAAGATATTTTTTGAAGGTAGATACATTTTCAATCAAAAAATGTATGTCAAGGTTACGCTACAGTTAAGTTTAAGTTAAAGTGAAGCAAACCATAACCGTATATATGTATATGGCCGAATTTATTCACTACAACAAGTAGTTTTTTTTCAAAATCCATTTACAACTAGAAAACCATCAAACTGTCGAAAATATCTATCAAACGATGTTTAAAGCGAACTAAGGACTTTATTTGCTTGGTTGTGAAACAAATGGCATACTATTTTTGTATAATCCTTTTTTTCAAGACATGGAATATTCTAAAAAAAGGTGCACACCATCTGTAGATATATTTTTCCCAAAGTGTTATTCTATCTAAACAATGCTAGAGAAATAATTTCCAAAGCAATTGGTAATACGCCGAGGGCAATATATAACTTGTTTGTTTTTGTAACTTTAAACCATGTCTATTTCGTTAAGAAACTGTCGTTTCTCATTTTCATGCTTCCGATAGTTTTTACGCTTTAAATTGTATTTTTTTAATATGAAGTAGAAGTAGAGTTATTCGTGGTCTATTTAAGGTCATCAGCAAATATAAGACATTTTAAATGTAATTTTGGTTTAAACAGTTCAAAATTTAGAATAATAATAGTTGCTAAAAAGTATCCATTGCATCTTTTGGTCATATTGTCTATGTATTTGAGAATAAATTCGTCATAAAGTTCCTACTTACTCTTTATTTTGACATACTTTTCATAATTCATTACTAGTGTAAAATAATATTTTAGTGGATCTATTAGGGCAACCTAAAAGCTTGAAAGCATAACAAGTTAAGTTGTTGATAAAGCATGATGTATGTGATAAGCGATATTAAACGTAGCATATATATTTATAAAACTGTTTGGTATATCTTCATTCTAACATGTTTTGTTAGGCTGATGACTCGGTAGCACAGGCAAGCAGAGAAGTACTATACGACGTAAATTCCGAGCAAGATTTGTTAGAAGACTTCGACATACCTCCTCAAGCTAATCAAGATAGCGTTTTCGATATGTTGAATATTGGCAACAGTGTAGTGTTGGTAGGCATTCGCCCTGTTAGTTCAAATGGTGCCAGGGATGAACAACCACCAGCAGCAGGTAAAAAAACAAGGTGATTTATTTTTATTTCACATTTGACTACGATATTTTTTTCACGAACCAATGTTTTTGTTCTTTACATGCGTGAGGGCTATTCATTATTTATTAAGTGTGATGCATAGTATACTTATGATAGTATATTCACTAATAAATTGTGTAGTTTTGTTCTGCACAAATCTCTGTGTGAAGGGAAAGCCAAAGCGAGTGTCTGGCTTTCGGCTTTAGATGGCACAAAAGTTCTTGATCCTTAATATGTAAAGTATATTTTTAATACGTTTTCTTAACATTTCCCTCCTAAGAGCGTTAATTATAATTTTTATTATATGTATTTAAATTTACTATGGATCTGATTGAGTCGACTGACAGTTATGTGTATGTATGAAATATTACTTTAGTGTTGAGTCCTCAGCTTCAGTACAGTATAGCGTCGTCAGATCTTTATAGATCTTGGTGTGTATTTTGATCGAGGATTCTTTCTATACACATGTCAATAGCGATGCTGGGATTTATGATTAGAATGTGTAAGCCTTTCGAGAGTATCCAGTCACAGCTGGAATACGCATTCTTAATATGAAGCCCTTATTATCTGGAATACATTAATGCTATTGCTAATGTGAAGAGAAGGTTTTTGAAGTATCTTGCTTTTAAAGCCAACGGTACTTATCCTGCTCGTGGTATCGATCACACATCGTTGCTTGGTAGGTTTGAATTTCCGTCACTTGTCCAAATGCGAAATTATGTTTGCCTATTATCATTATTTAAACTAGTGGGGGGTTTAATTGATGCCGGTAATTTGCGAAGTGGTTTATTTTTCCGCGTTCCTTCTATTGTTACAAGATCCAGGGCCTTATTCTATCTTCCATTATCATCAAACAATCTAATGCACAACATGTGTGCCCAGTACAACAATCTTACTGCCATTTTCGATATTTTTCATATGTCATTGAGTCAGTTCTCGTCTCAACTTATTTTTATGTAATTGTGATTTGAATTTATATTACACAATTTATTATAAATATTGACTAACATAAGTAGATAAATATTGCCGCTTACTTATTTACATTTGTATTTTCCACTTATATTTGTATATTATTGTCTTATAAATGGATTTGGACGCTTAAATAAATAAATAAATAAATGTTTATTTATTCCTGATGGGCATGATTTTACAATTAATTCATTCTTGATATAGGATGTTAGGTTTTTTGCTATGTGAACGAGTTTTTGAATTCTTCTTAATTTTCTAATTAAACGTTTTGGACCACGGGTCTTGGCCACGTCTCCTTTTTTAAAACAGATGTCGACATTGGAGCCAAACTACAAACACATGAATAAGTACCTCGAACATATAGGCAATATGAGCTAGCGCTAGACGCTTTCAAATTAGCAATACTTGAGGCAAATATTGAGGGCTTCTCGCGCGATATGAGCAGGAACACTTAGCAAATATTCAACAAATACCTTTCAAGCGAAGTTCGCAAAATTGCGGCAATTACGGCCTTTAACGTTAATGGTGAAATTCTTTATTATATAGTAGATTTTGTTTTGCTTCTCTTGGTTAAAAACCCGCGTAATTTACAAATTAGAGGTGTCGATTACTGGCGCCAAATGTCACTAGATCTACACCGAATGTGGCTCTCTATCTGTCGGCGGACTTGCTTTGCAACTAATATCTGCCGAAAATTTTTCCAAAGCTATAACTAACTGTATATCATTTATTAGCATCTGATAAGCACAATTTATGATTTTCACATGTGGTTTTGAAAAGAAAATTTCAATATAAGGTAAATGCAAATTGTATTTGTATG
>MU193115.1:9516-24690 GCA_016904865.1 Pissodes strobi
CTCTCTCTCTCGATTTTTTTTCACTATTTTATAGTTTACAATTAAAAAGTAATCAGTTTAATTTTTCAGGAAACTGCCTCATTCAGTGTATCCATTATTTCCACAGCTCAGGCGCGTAGATAGGCTTGTCTTAGGGGGGGTACTCACAGGCAAAATCGCCTGGGCGAAAACTTTTGGAAGTAAATAAAATGAGAAATCTTTTTATTTTTTACTTTTCAAAAAAAAATTTTTTTTTACTCTGGAGTTTTACAAACTAACCCAAACTAAGTCAACTTAGAAATTATTGGTTAACAAAATTAAAAATATAAAAATCTAGAAAAACATAACTTAAAACACATTTTTTCCATTAAAAAATACACGTAGTAAAAGCGTTAACGCAAACAAAAAATATATACCGTTTATATCAGTCAAATTAACTACTCTAATAATAAATATAGACTAGATAATATACATAGTAATGTAAACAACCTAATATTCTATATCTTAAAGTTAAAAAAATATTGCAGCTGTAAGCGATAAAGAAACTACAAAACAAAATCAAGTTTTCTTATACTGCTTGGAAAACCTATCAATAACAGCATCGATATTTATTTCAATATCTTTGTGTATGTTTAATAGAGTTAAACCAACTAATCTTTCCTGACCCATCGTAGACCTTAACCAGGATTAAGCCTCTTAAATGTAGAACATGACCGTTCAGCACTTGCAACACTTACCGGCATGACAGAAATTATCTGATGTTGGGAAATATTACCGCATTACAGAGCTGTATGGTATCTAATGCCGTTTCTGGCAAAACATTTGTTTTATTTTTTGTTTATCCATGTCTATTTCCGATCGCAACAAATTTGTCAAAAATTCTGCGGAATCATTTTTAAATTTTCTAAGATATTGGGAAACCTTACTAACTAAAGGTGCTAAGTCGGTATCGCTTTGGTTTAAAACATTAATCGGCATCAAACTATTGATATCCAAAATTTTGAAAAGATCAGAATTAAACCGGAACTCAAGATCTTGAAAAATGTTTTTTTTTACTACTAACATGATAAATCACCATTATTTACTCCATTCCTCAAATGAGAAGTAACATTTCTCACTCTAGGTAAATAATAATATTAAAAAAAACCTAGGTCAATAATGAAACGGAAACGGAAAATGTCAAACTTGTTAGTTTGACAACTAGTTGTCATTTCGGATTATTTGAAAAATGAGTAGGAAATGATTAATTTCAAAATCTAATCAATTCAAATAATGATAAGGATTGTATCAGTGCTATTAGTAAAAAAATTATATACAGTATGCCTCACTTTTCATGACTCCCCATAATATTCTTATTAATAATGCGATTTTGTCAAAAATTTAGATGGAAAAAAGGTACTTTGTATGTATGGAGCTGTCAGGAGATTATGTTACGATATCTGTCAGTTAGACAACTGAACTTCCAGGCTACCTGATATTTCGAACTATTTGAAAAATAAGTAGAAAATGACTAATATAAAAATCAAATCGAATCAAATATGGTAATATATCAGTGTTGGTAGTAAAAAAAATTCTATATATACCTCGGTTGAGAAGGCCATTATTAACCTCGCACATTATATCCTTCGGCGCTACGCGCCTCAGGATATAAAAGTGCTCGGTAAATAATGGCTTACGTCTCAACCTAGGTATATAATATACTATTCTAGAAGAGGTATAAAAATTGACACTCTAAAGTATTCTTCAGGGTTTTTGATTGAAATATTACTGCGATGCATCTGCCTAGCATTTATTCTTGGCAGCCATATTGGAATATCTAGGTTTTGATGATGACTTCTTCAAAAATCCCTTTAAAAACATTTTCAGCCTCCTCTCTCTTTTTATACCAATAATATATCATTTACTAAAGATTGAGCAGCAATTTTGTCCAGACTCTTAGTTTGCAAAATTTTACTTAAGCCCACCGTTATATTTAAGACATGCGACAAGCAGTGAAGAGAAACTAAAAAATTTGTTTTCAGCATTGCGTCCATTAATATTTGAGCTTTTGAGGATGACTCAGATTCTTTCCACTGCGTTATTAGTTGCAAAGTTTCTATAATGGACTCAAAAGAAACTTTGAATTTAAGGACAGCCGTATGACGTTCTGTCCATCGAGTTTCGCATAAGCTTTCTAAAACAGTGGGGTTTATAGATTTAAAAACACTATGTCATTTGGATGATGCGTTAAAAAAAGCAATGGTTTCTTTTATGGTGCCTACGGCGCGTTACGAATATCTTGGACATTGGTAGATTTTGACAATGATAAATTGAGTGAATGGCTATAACAAGGACATTTGCAAGCATTTTTTAAGGATATTTGAATTTCCGTAACTGCCCCCTTTTGATCAGACAGCATAACACTGCACGTATCTGTACCAATCCCAACGCAGTTCTCAAATGGCAATCCAATTTTATTTAAAAATGAAACAACTGTTTTTCCCAGAATTTCACCAGTCAAAATCGGCTCTTTAGTAAAATCATCATAATTCGTTTTATGACAATCGATAAATCCTAGAAAGTCCGCGCGAAGAATATTTTCACGATCTAGATATCTCACTAAAATTGACATTTGTGTTACTTTACTTATGTCGGTTGTTTCATCAAATATAACACTATAAAACTTATTAACTAAAATTTTCGAAAGAATTACAGTTAAGATTTCGTCCCCACAACAATTAATTAACTCGTTTTGTACACTCGGACTTATGTATTTAGTACGGGAAGTTGCAGTTTCAAAATGAGATTTTAATTTTAGGTCATCGCCACACGTCTGAATATGGTGTCGGATAATTTCTCTTAAATTTCCTTAATTTACTTTTGAGACTTCTGATAATTCTGACTCAGTTCTGTAACCCCGAAATGCAATACCCTGTTTTCCCAATGATAGGTTTTAATTTTTCCCTGTTCTCTTAAACTTGGACCATCCGGCCACTATCAATCAATTTTTTGATTTCCCTTTTAGGATTATTAAAAGTCGATAAAAAATTTCTCCCCAATTAAAACTGAATTTTTATGATATTTATTTGAATTGTGTGATAATAAATCTCCAGCATTTCCAAATAATTTTGAAAATTTGTTTAAAGGAACAGTTACCAAAGATTTCAGGGGAATATTTTTATGCATTCCTCCTTCTTTTGCAAATAAAACACAATATTTGCAGAACAATCCTCCACTTGACTTCGAATAGACCAGCCAATTAAATGATTTAAAGACAGGTAACATTTTTTTTTCTTTTTTGATTTTTACGTGAACTGAGTATGGATACATAAATTGCTGGTCTGGATCGAAAGAGTGTTTTAATATATTTACTTTCTCCAGGTCGGTAATATTTGTTCGATTGACATACTTTCCAACATCCACATCTATTTCTCCAAACTTTGCGGCTGCAGTTTCAGGTTCATCAACAGCTTGGAGATGGGCGACTGCAACCTGACTCACAGGACTCGCTGGTTCATCAATACAATCTGTACTTGGCCCTGGTTCATTTACTTCATTTTCTTTTTCTTGGTCTGATTGTTTAGTTTTTTTAAGGAAAAAAGAATCCAAGGTGGGCTGATCTTTCCGCTTGCTCATTTTCAGCGACCTAAATCAAATATATCGGTACTTTTAAAATAAACTGCTAATTTTTAAAAATCAAAGAATAATGTACTTACATTAATGATTTACGTGGACTCGTGGACACTACACTTCACCCAATGTCACTCACCCAATTTGAATTTCGACTGCTAAATAAAAAACAAGAGTGCTACGCAAGATGCCACTATTACTACACCCGACATTAAAATAAAACAGCAAAGCCTGCAATCCTGCAGAGCACAATGTTGATCAGTCGAAGGGTTGCCATCAAACCTCGTAATAAATTCCCTGTGTGGTCCTTAAAAGTTTCCTAAATTACCAATTTAATAAATGCACGGGAACTTGTAAATTAATAAACAATTATTAGGCTTAAAAGTAGTTTTTAAGAAAAAAAAAAGTTTCTAAAATTTCCCTTAATTGCATGTCAGTTTCCCAGAGGTAGCGAAATTTCCTTAAAATAGGGAAATTTCCCTAGCGATGGCAACCCCATAACCCCACCAACACAACGTCGTTGTACAGGCGCACGTCGATTCGATGCGTGCGATTGGTTAATGCCGCTTGGCGGGATTTGGACAAGAAGCATCGTATTATTTTGTGCGAGAGAGACGTCCGAGGAGAAGCAAAGCGGAGTAGCTCAGAGCAGCAGAGTGCAAAAACAGTGCAGTAGATCGTAGTTTTCGAGGAGATTGCAATTTTATCGATTTTTATGTTTATTTTCATTGATATTTTTCATTGACGCTGCGTGCAAGGCGGTTCGTTGCCGCTGAAGTTTCGCGTAGATAAGCATTTTTAATTTATGGAATTATGGCTTGAGGGGGGGGGTACTATCCCCCAGTAACCCCCCCCCCCCTTATCTACGCTGGTGCAACTGCTGAATTTTAAACGTAATGATTTGGTTATAGTTTTGACCATTTCGTTACCTTGGTGGATGTTTTATTCTGCTTTCTTTTCAGGGCTCTAACTTGATCACTATTAAAAAGAACTAAGGGAGGAGGAGATTGTCTTGGTGCACCTCACTTGTCTTTATCGTCTTATTCATCCTCTTTCTCATACTTCTGATGTGGAAGGTTGGGAGAGCACGTCAGAGGAAAGTTCTACAGGAAGTTCTACACTCGATCCTACATCATGTACAGGGTGTCCCATTTTCGATGATATTACGGGGTATCTCACTTACGAGTAAAGATAGAGAGTTGTGGTTTTCGCAATACTTTGCTACTTTTTTGTGAAAAGAACGATGGTATAAACAAAATTTTCATAGCCCGCTTCGTTTCTGAGATACAGGGCGAAATTGAAAATAATGCATTTTGAGACCCCCCTCGTATCTCCGTTATCCTTTAACATATCGCAAAGCTAAAAACTTACTCTTATATACTTTTTTACGTAGAACCCAGTGGCGTAGTCAGATTTTTGCTGTGAGCTGTCATTTTTTAGCTATAAATCAAACTTACGTTTTTTTAAATGGAACACCCTGTATGCTTTTCTTTGGTTTGAATGGAAATTTTATAGGCTTTTCAAAAATATATAATACATGATATGTATTTTAAATAATAAGCCTAAAATTCATAATTTCACAAAATGTATCTCTATACGACACTCTTGATGAGTATAGTATAAGCATTATCTTTTAAAGAAAGTATAAGCATTATCTTTTAAAGAAATGCAACGGAATGATCATTTTCTTATTGGCAAGACCTGTCAGTGGCAAAATTTATATTTTCTGTGTAATATTGTATTTTTTACGATGGTTGAAAACGAAAATTATGAATATTTTGAAAAATATGACATGTTAGTCTGCTTTATACAGAGCAATGAAAACTCCCGTGAAGCTTCTCAACTATTATTCAATATGTTTGTTTGAATATTTATTTACCTTTTGACTTATTTGGGTCTATTTTTTATTTAAGTATCATTTTAATTTATGGATATTCTGAAAGAAGACAACCTGGTCATTTAATGTTTTCCGGATAAAGAGGACATGGAACGTTTATCCGGCCCCTACCAAAAACGTGTAATAAGGAAAATCGCGGTAAGGGCGGAGGCAACGTTCCTAGTTCTACCATTTTTTTTCTTTATTCCGGAAAACTTTAAAAGATCAGGATGCCTTCTTTCGGAATATCTATAAATTAAAATGATACTTAAAAAAATAAACCCAAATAAGTCAAAAGGTAAATAAATATTCGAACAAACTTATTGGAATATAGCTGAGCGGAAGTTTTCATTGCTCTGTATAAAGCAGACTAACATGTCATATTTTTCAAAATATTGATAACTTTCAGTTTGAGCCATCGTAAAAAATACAATATTACACAGAAAATACAAATTTTGCCACTGAAAGGTCTTGCCAATAAAAAGTTACCATTCCATTGTTTTTAATTGTCTCTTCCTGCTAATACTTATACCATTGCTTAAAAGACAATGCTTATATAGACTCATCAAAAGTGTCGTATAGAGACACATTTTGTGAAATTATGGATTTTAGGCTTATTATTTAAAATACATATAATGTATTATATAGTTTTACAAAGCTTATAACATTTCCAATCAAACGAAATAAAAATATACAGGGTGTTCCATTTAAAAAAACATAAGTTTGATTTATAGCTAAAAATTGACAGCTCACAGCAAAAATCTGATAACGCCTCTGGATTCTACGTCAAAAACTGTATAAGAGCAATTTTTTAGCTTTGCGATATGTTAAAGGATAACGGAGATACGAGGGGGGTCCCAAAATGCATTATTTTCAATTTCGCCCTGTATCTCAGAAACGAAGCGTGCTATGAAAATTTTGTTTATACCATCGTCCTTTTCACAAAAAAGTAGCACAGTATTGCGAAAACCGCAACTCTCTATCTTTACTCGTAAGTGAGATACCCCGTAATATCATCGAAAATGGGACACCCTGTACAGGGTGGCTCGAATTCGTGTCTATGTATGGGGAACTCCAAAACCGTAAGAGATACAGTGTCGGTCAAATTAAGGCAAAATTGCGCATTTAGGTGCCTAACAATATGCCGTTTTGAAAGTTTTAAAATTCCGAGTAATTCCGGAGATATCCGGAAAAAACCGAAATTTTGAAAAATCGTTTTATTTTTTTCCTGGGCTTATTTAAAAACGGATTTCAAATTGAATTGCACTTTTTCATTGCCACTTTTTCCGCTCTATCCAATGATGGTATCCAGTTTGAAATCCGACGTTTCGTCTTCAAGGGATCATCATTATCTTTCTTTTTTTAAATACGAACTTAAATTTTTTTTATCGTTTTTCAGATGGTCTTGGCGTTATTAATATGCTTATGTGTTTTTATTTTTTTTTATTTTTTTTTATTATTATTTTTTTAATTATATATTTTGCTCTTGCGTAATTTTAAACATTTTAAGGTAGGTACTTTTGAAATATTTATATTCTTTAAAAATATTTTATTTTGTTTTTTGTATTAAGTGGAAAATTGGGGCGTATTAAAAATAAAAAATAGGAATATTATTTCTTTCGAGAATATTAAATTAAATTATATAAAATCATGCCAAAGAAAAATATATAAAATAAAAATAATAAAAAAATAAAAATAAAAAATAAAGTAAAAAAATATAAAAACACATACTCATATTTATAACGCCAGTACCATCTGAAAAATGATAAAAAAAAATTAACTTCGTATTTAAAAAAAGAAAGTTGATAATGATCCCTTGAAGACGAAACGTCGGATTTCAAACTGGATGTCATCATTGGATAGAGCGGAAAAAGTGGCAATGCAAAAGTGCAATTAGATTTGAAATCCGTTTTTAAATAAGCCCAGGAAAAAAATAAAACGATTTTTCAAAATTTCGGTTTTTTCCGGATATCTCCGTAAATACTCGGAATTTTAAAAATTTCTAAACGGCATATTGTTAGGCACCTAAATGCGCAATTTTGCCTTAATTTGATCGACACTGTATCTCTTACGGTTTTCGAGATCCCCATACATAGACACGAATTCGAGCCACCCTGTACATACTTCTTGTTCGGATTCCAGTTCATCTAAAAACAAAAACCCTTTAAGTACCTACACGCACGCATCGCATTTCAGGTACTTACCCAATCAACAAATATACGTACATTGTACGCCCAATGTACGTACAGAAGGGACATAAGGTATGTACAATGTACGTACAGCAGTGGACGTAGTACGTACATTGTACGTACAATGTACGTGCGTTTTCCACTTTTTTGGACGTACATTGTACATACTGTAGGGTCATCGAATGTACGTACTTATATGGACGTAAAACCGGACACTGTACGTACAGGGTTATTCATTTTAAAGTAAAAATGGTCTTTTTTTTTTAATTTCCCTGTATTTTTGTGAAAATCGAAAATAGCCATTTGAGGTATTTTTTTCCGTAGAATTCAAAAATCTCACCAAAAAAACATTTGAATTAAAAACAAAAGACTTACAGCGTGGTTGACATGTTTTTAAAATGGAATACCCTATATATTTTTATATCAATGGATAGAGCTCTTTACAAGGAATTCACTGCTATAGGGGTTGCTGGGTTTATTTCCAGCGGTTTTCTTACAATTAATTAAAAACAGTCCCGTAAGAAAATAATTTTTAAAGGATAGTTTTACCTGAAAAAGCTAGATAGGTATCATAGCTGTTTATTTGTCAAAGTCAAACATTTTACTTTTGCATGTATTATATTTGCAAAGTTTTATAATGAGGTTTTCATTAGATTAGCGGCTTCAAATTATAACTTTATTTTACAAAAGTGGAGAAAATGCCAGCGAAACTCGACGAAGATACAAATTTCCACCGAAATATATCGGTGAAAACAATTTTAAATCTTAAAACCTTATTTGGAGAAAGAAAATCGTTACATATTAGAAAAAGGGGTCAATATTTACTTTGCGCACTTATTGGCTACCACAAAAATAAAAATACTGACATATTCTACGTTACTTCTCTTACCATCTCCCACACATTAAATGCTGCGCAAATGTTTCTACTTATCAGAAAAAAATAACAAAGTTTACAAAATGCAGTTATGTGAAACCATCCGACATGTTCCAAACTTATACTATCTCGCTCTCGCACACTCATTATTTCACCTTCTCTTTTTTAACACAACGCAACGGTCCAAACGGATCTGAAAAATGCAAGCAAAAAGCAAGGCAGGCGTAATAGCTATACAAGAATAAGTAATAGTAGTCTCAAAAAAACTTTTACCAGCTTCTTTTCTTAAAAACCAAAAATATAACTGTTTTCTTTTGCATTTTAAAATGATAACATTTCTGGCACGTCAACATGACACTACTTCAGCATTTCGATTTCTTAAGTTATGTGAACTAGCATCTAGTTAGCTTAGCACGGCTCAGCCAGCTGTCATTCTACGAATAGGTGTTGCCAAGTGTAATTTCTGTTCGGTTCTAAAATACGGTATCTTGTTGGATACATTCAACCAACACTTTATACATGGTGATTCAGAAGTACTTTGTATTTATTAAAATAATAAATAATAATAATAATAATTCGCTATTTTGAGTTACGCAAGACGCTCGCTCTTTAACGACCAAAAGAGAGAGAGACAAATGCGCCCTTGTTTGGTATATTTGGATTAGTTAAGAAAGTACCACGCGTAGCGCGCTCGTTTTGTTAATTTGGGATAAATATGGTTTTGTGTTAGGCGGGGTTGGTCAAGCGCATGGCGCGCTCGTCTCAATGCTCTTGTTTGGTTAATTAAAGTTACTTTCGACTATTTTTGCTTAATCTGGGATACCGAAGACAAGCCCGCGTAGTGCGCTTGTCTCTTCTTTATTAATTAGGGTTAGTTTGGGGTGGTTTTGCTTAGTTTAAGTTAAGAAAGAGACAAGCGCGCGTAGCGCGCTTGTCTCTTTATTTTGCCAAATTAGGGTTAGTCTGGGTCAGTTTTGATTAGTTTGGGTTAGTTTTGGTTAGTTTGGGTTAGTTTGGGTTAGTTTTGGTTAGTTTGGGTTGGTTTTGCATAGCCTGGGTTAGTGAAGAGATAAGCGCGCGTAGTGCGCTTGCCTCTTTACTTTGCTTAATTAGGGTTAGTCTGGGTTAGTTTGGGTTGGTTTTGCTTCGCTTGGGTTAGTGAAGAAACAAGCGCGCGTAGCGCGCTTGTCTTTTTACTTTGCTTAATTAGGGTTAGTCTGGGTTAGTTTTGGTTAGTTTGGGTTAGTTTTGGTTAGTTTCGGTTGGTTTTGCTTCGTTCGGGTAATAACTGGTTAATTAGGGTTAGTCTGGGTTAGTTTTGGTTAGTCTGGGTTGGTTTTGCTTAGTATGAGTTGATGAAAACACAAGCGCGCGTAGCACGCTTGTCTCTTTACTTTGCTTAATTAGGGTTACTCTGGGTTAGTTTTGGTTATATTCAATTAGTTTGGGTTGGTTTTGCTTAGTTTGGGTAATGAAGACACAGTGAGATCATTGGGGGCGAAGGAAAAATTATAGAAATTGACGAGGCGAAAATTGAGAAAAGAAAATATAATCGGGGACTATACAAAGCTATTCCACGTTTTTTGGAAAAATGCAGCGGCGCTTTACCCATTAGTGCTGCATCCATTTCCATGTAAGTAATTTCAATAATTGATATTCCATGCACCTGCCCTGGGACATTTACCTACTTGAAAATCAAGAATGTTAGTCAAGTGTGACAACATTGCCAGTAAATTTTCATCATTAACGTCAAATTGGGAGAGTTCGCGTTTAAATGTCTTCCTAAATGGCCTCATTTATGATTTTTATTTTTCAATTTTTGGCGTCAAAAGTGTTTTGCGCAATATGTAACGTGTCACAAAACACTTCTAATACTGTCTTCTACACGTCACATAAAAAAATTTTGCAAAATTCGAAAAGTGCTCAAAGTAAATATTTACCGAAAAGGGACTAAAGTAAGGAAAAGGAACCGGGATCGAGCTATTCTAAATTATTTTACCCGGAATCCCATGAATTCGATTCCTGATGCAGTCCGAGACTTACGGTATGGTCCTGCAAGAAGAAGAGTAACCTTTGCGACTATTCAGAGAACATTGAAATATTTTAAGTATGCCCCATATCGCATCCTTCCAGTGCAGCATTTAACACTTGAACAAAAGCAACTGCGCTTCCAATTTGTTTCTCAAATTTTAATCCGAGAACAAGATAATGATCCTGCACTATTTCAAAGAATTCTTTGGGCGGATGAAGCCACATTTACTGCATCGGGCATGTTTAACCGACACAATGCGCATTATTGGGCAGCAGAAAATCCCAGGAAATTTCAAGCTATTAAATACCAAGGAAGGTCTTCTCTTAATGTCTGGTGTGGTATAATTAACAACAGAATTGTCGGGCCAATATTCTACGAAGGATCCTTAACTGGCGGAAGATATCTCGATCTTCTTGAAAACGATATTGAGAACATTTTAGAAGAATTGCCACTCGAAACTTATCGCAATATAATTTGGCAACAAGATGGGGCGCCGCCTCATGCTGCTCGCCAAGTTTTGCAATTTCTTAACCAACGTTACAATGAGTGGATCGGACGTTATGGAACTATTAGGTGGCCACCTAATAGCCCCGATATTACAATTTTTGACACCTTTCTATGGGGCCACTTGAAGAATGTTGTTTACGAAAACAGGAATGCAAACACGGAAGAAATTAGAAGAAAAATTGTAAATGAAATCGATCGTCTTAACCAAGAACCCCAAATAATATTGACGAGTTTAGAAAGGTTAAGGAGGGGATACCGATCATGTTTCGAAAATAATGGAGGCCATATAGAACATTTAAATTATTAACATTATTTTTATCGTTGTCAAATAGTTAGTATGTGTTATTACTATTACGTTTTACTTTGGATTTTATGTTAATAATTAATAATTAAGGTTTTAAGATGTTGTTTTTTGATGTTTGACTTTGACAAATAAACACCTATGATACCTATCTAGCTTTTTCAGGTAAAACTATCCTTTAAAAATGATGTTCTTGCGGGACTGTTTTTAATTAATTGTAATAAAACCGCTGGAAATAAACCCAGCAACCTCTATATCAGTGAATTCCTTGTAAAGAGCTCTATCCATTAGTATAAAAATATATAGGGTATTCCGTTTAAAAAACATGACAACCACGCTGTAAGTCTTTTGTTTTTAATTCAAATGTTTTTTTGGTGAGATTTTTGAATTCTACGGAAAAAAATACCTCAAATGGCTATTTTCGTTTTTTACAAAAATACAGGGAAGTTAAAAAAAGACCATTTTTACTTTAAAATGAATAACCCTGTACAATGGATGTACATTTTACATTATTGGTCGTACATTCTACGTACAATAATAATTATAAATGTTAACATTCTTATAGGGTTAAGTGTAAATTCGCAACGAAATATTTTTGCAAACATACATATCTATAGCTTTTTCATCTAAAGTTTAAATTAATAAAAAACATGTCTTCACTGTAGGAATCAACAAGAAGAGTCAAATAATTTAGTGTTTACTTGTGTTATATTTACATTACAATACACATATATGTATATGTAGACATTATTTTTGCCACCTCTACGATCATTTGCCCTTCTCAACCATTTGCTAATGGATATTTCTGTATCTTGGATGGTACCAATCTTACTAAGTTGAGTGACTTCTGTAAAGAAAAAATATCATATTTTTATACAGATAGTCCACAGATGCAGTAAGCGGCAGGCAGATAGATAAAAAAAGATCCGGATTTAAACTTAACCACTTGATCAATAAAGCAAGTTCAACATTACCAATCTGAAACAATGAGATGGGTATCCATTTTGGGATAAATAAAATTTTGAAAAATTAGTAAGTAATTTTTATCTTTTAAACAAAATGTATAGGTGCTTACCAATAGGGGGGAACTTGCACATTTTTTTTATTTCAATAATCTGTTCTATTACACTAAAAAAGAAGGTGTGCCAAATCTGAAGTGTTAGATATCACCCGTTTTGTTTCTATACATTTTTAAAGTTGCCGTTAAATCCGCGCCAATTTAAACACGATTTGACGTCATAGAGCATAACGATCGGCGCGGCGGATCGGCCGATCATCTACCTTCCACTTCTATTGCGACTCGCAGAGAGAGACAGCAGGTTATGCTTTAGGTTTAGTGGGTTGTAATATTTTTTTGTTTTGTCTGTGACAGTGTTTTTGGTTTGTATTTTGTGATTTGAACTAAAATGGAGAAAAATACAGCTCATAAGGCGTGTATTGTACCAATGTGCACAAATACGACATTTAAACATTCACATTAAAGGTACAGATTTCTCTGCAATATATTCTTCATTTTACAATGTTAGATGGTAGCTGTATCAATACTTTATCAGGAATAAACTCAACGCAAACGTGCTTTATTTGCGGTTCGTCCTTCAAGGAGATGAACACAGATAGTTTTCGAAAGGGTGACAAAAATTCAAAATCTTAACTTTGGCGTATCTTCCCTTCATTCATGGATCCGTTGTTTTGAATGTTTGTTATATATTGCCAAGAAAGTGTTGGCAAGTTAAGGACCCTGGAAAGAAAAAACTTGTTGAAATCCAAAAATGAAAACTTCAGAAAGGTTTTAAAGTTCAAATGGGATTAATTATTGACAAACCAAAACCAGGCTATGGATCCACGAATTATGGGAATATAGCTAGAAGGTTTTTTCAAAACCCAGAGTTAAGTTCCTCGATAACCGGCACTAACAAAGAACTTATTTTAAAATTTTCAAAAATTTTGAGAGTTGTGTCTATAGGACAAAAATCAAGTTGGTGCAGTTCAACGGATTTTGAGGGAATCAAGAAATCTTTACATTGAATTATATCCTTGGTACTATATGCCTTGCAGTATCCATAAGATTCTAGTTCATGGAATTGAGATTATCCAACTTTTTGATCTGCCCATAGAGCAACTAGTCCGAAAAGTGCGTTTGAACCACACAAGAAAAAGCTCAAATAAGGACATTATGAATAATCTACTACTTACCTCAGATCCATTTATATCATCTTTAAGAAAGACTACAACTTTCAAATCACGACAGGATAACATAAATGATATCACAGAATATTTGGAAATAGACTTTTTTGTATGCAACAGTATTCGGATATTTTACCTTCAGATATTGGCGAACTTGACTTACAAAGTTCAGACAGTTCTGACCTTTCGGAAAGCGAATAATTTTTTCTATGCCATTTTCAACAATAAAAGTTATGTTTTTTTTGCTTAGGGATCTAATGATTATTTTTTAAGTATAAATTTTCATTTATTTACATAATGAGTAGCAATTTTACAATTTTGAACTTCTTTTCCTTTTTCTAAGAATGTTTATTATATTATTTAACCATTTTAAGATCTTCATTTTTTCTGGGTACCTTCTTTCTGAAGTTCAATATTAATTAAAGTTAGTAGTATAATAATTGAATTATTTTTACCTATATGTATTTATTATTATTATTATTTGTATATAATGTTAATTTATTATAAAAAAATAAAATTGTGCGATGAAACACCTAACTACGACTTTTTTTGCCGTTTTGTGTTATACTGAATCCACAAATATGAAAAGTTTCATAGCGTACAAGCCAGCATACATTTTTTATAAACACCTAAACTCAGATTTTTTGTGTGTCAGATATAGCTTAGTGTATTTGCTACCCAACGGTTATTATTTAGTTTAAATCCGTTAGAGTAATGATTTTTGTCCATTTATCCCATTCTGTGCGGCGCGCCGACAAACTGATTATGCTCTTCTACGTCACGACCAGTGAACCCGCGTTTCCGAGCGCCTGGAATAATTCGAATTTCTTGACATTTTTATTTCAAGATTTTGGCCACAATGAATTTAATTAATAGATTCTTTTTTTACTAAACTTTTTTTATAGGATGTCCACTTATGGTTTTTAGCATTTATTTCGGTTTTTATTTGTTTGTGCAAGTTCCCTATTATTAGACGTGCAATCTCCAGGGATTTAAATTGAAGCTTGTCCCTTCGCCCCAACTGTATTTGGAAGCAAGTTCATTTGTTACCAGAAAGGCTAAAGTGCGCCTTACAACGTCGTAGTTGGTTTTTCCACCTAATTTTAAGATCTCCAGGACCTACAAACAAAGGTTTTTCTCATATTTTTCTTTAAACTGTTTTAATTATTGTATAAAAGTGTTAATAGTGAAAAAGCTCATAGAACAATTTAAAAATCACCTGCTTTAAAAAGAAGTATAGAACAAATATAATTATAAAAATTACAGTAAAATTCTACTTACAGCTTTGGAAAAAACTCCTTCAGACTTTAGGTAGTTGTCTATTGCAGATAGATCCTCAGTAGTATGTAGTGGCAAAACAAACTGTTCAAATACGGATGTGCTACTGTTTACCTGTCCTTCAAAAGAGGGTTGGCTATTATTTTGGATTAATTTTATCTGTTCCAGCACTTCAGTTAGTAAGCTTCGATTTGTTTGTTGGGACTTTAAAATAGTTCTCAGATAGGTAGAGTGCACTGGACAACATGTACATGATGCTATTTTATTTTGTGGCAGACCAGTTGTTCCTACAAAAATGTTCAAATGTGTAAAACACAATAAATGTGGTCTTATTAAATTTTGCAA
>MU193116.1:2182-25457 GCA_016904865.1 Pissodes strobi
AATAGATATATATATATATATATACATGTTTAAAAAATAATTATAATAAATATAATTATTATTATATTACTTACACAAATCAAAAGATTTGCGAGAACAGTTTGAATCAATGAAAGTGTTAGTACGGATTTAAGGCTTATAAATTTCATAAAGTTCAAAAATTGGCTGAGACACATAAGGAATAAAGGTTCCAGTTCAGCAATTTTATGTTAAATAGATTTAACAATGATGGTGATTTAAAAAAAAAACATATTATGGACAGATTAATCCAGCTTCTCCACAAGTAGCACACTAAACAGCCAAAATGTCAGACAGTGGGCAACTCAGAATCTAGACTAGGGTTGCCAGACGTCCCGATTTAGGCGGGACAGTGCCGATTTTTAGAAACGAGCCCTGACATCATTATGGCAGGATCGAGCATTCCTTCATCCTCGTCAATCGGACTGCTGGGTGTCTCGGTCAACAGCAATATGTCCTGGCATGACCACGTTGCTAACATCGCAAAATCAGCCTCCCAAAAGCTTGATGCGTTATTTGGCAACAAAAAACTCTATACACCGCAGCAGTAGCTCTTGCTCTACAAAGCGCAAATAAGACCGTGCTTAAAATATTGCTCACATATCTGGGGTGCCGCACCAAAGCACACCCTAAAGCTGTTGGATTCCATTCAGAAGAGAGCTGTGCGCCTCGTCGGCGACCCGGAGTTGACCCGGAATCTGGATAGTCTGGAACACCGCAGACATGTGGCCGAGATGTCTCTGTTTTACAGATACTTTCACGGCAGATATTCCCAGGATTTGGCCCGCCTCATCCCGCATCTGGCAACGCCTGTCAGACAGTCACGACAGACGGCAAGAGCGCACTAGTTCGTCGTACAACTGGAAATACCTAGAACATCGCTTTACAAGAACCTTTTTGTCTGGCGCACTGCATCACTGTGGAACTCACTCCCAGGACATCTCTTTCCCACTAATTACAACCCACAAGCTTATCAGTTTCTAATGTAACAGCTTATTGTGCAGATAATGCGTCAGTTAATTTTGGCAAAAACCAAAGTGTAGTCGTGGAACTACAAAAACTTAACCCAAAAATTTTGCCGGTTGGCTGCCTATATCATATTATAGATAATGCTGGAAAATTTGCTCAGGCAGCTCTTAAATATGTTATTGAATTAGTTGTTATTAAATGCCACAACGAATTCAGCTACATTACCAAAAAAACACAGGAGTTGAAAGACTTTTTTTTATTTTTGCGATGAAGAATGGCAAGAGCTCCTGCGTTCAGTCCCTACAAGATGGCTCCCCCTTGCTGCCGCAGCTGAACGACTCGACTCCTAAAAAAAATTTGCTAGAGTGAAATCGTATTTTTGTCACTAGAAAAACCACTTTTGATTTTAGGCAGTTTTTTGAAGACGAGCTGGCGGAAGGATACTTAGGTAAACATAGAGAATATGTAGCTTATTTTTTACCTAATTTTATCATTACCTTACCTAATTTTTATTTTTAGGGTTACTTTTAAGTGTGGGAACGGTTTTAAATGGGACTATTGGAACGCTAAAATCTGAAAAAACCTTGATAGTTGAATTCTATTCTATAATGAAAACATTTCAAAAATCGATTTCAACAAAATTGGAACAAGGGTTTAATGGCTTAATGGCTGGAAATCTTTTGTTAAAATGCCAAGATGAAAACCATAAAGATCAATTTAGAATACAAGCTGACGCATTTTTGGAGAGGATCCTCTCCTATTTAGAAAAATGGTATTATTAAAAATAAGAAAATAGGTATTTTAAAAAATATTGAACTTTAATTTTAACACTTTCTAAATAAAGATAATATAAACTACCTGATACCTAATTCGTTCCTTTTTGTTTTCAGGTACCAGTTTGATAACAACAAATTTAAATTTTTAGGCTGCATGGTTTTAAATAAGGCTGATATAAAACTAAATGATTTTTTGAATGTTGTAAACTTCAACATTGAAGTTGATGAAGCAAAAAAAATACCCACTGTTTATCTGGGGTTAGATTATTGACATCCATGGATTTTTTATTTGAAGAGATCATATTACTTACGGAGTACCTACCTACAAAAATCCATGGATGTCAATAATCTAACCCCAGATAAACAGTGGGTAATTTTTTTTAAGGAAAATAATGCCAAATTTCGAAAATATTTGCAACTTTGTTTTTTCCATACCGCACTCAAATGCCATGCAGCCTGGAGGAAAGACAGGATTCGTCTAGATGTACTTACTCTTTAAGCAGAACTAATGATTAAGCACAATTTCGCAATGACTTGCAATGAATTTGTGCAATATTTACAAGGTCCCAAAGGTGAAAACATCTTATTAAAAATTAGTTTCTAAGAAAAATATGTTTTACATAGTAAATAAAACATATTATTAAAAATAATGCAATGTTTTACTATTTTAATGTAAAATTTATCGATCTACAAACAGATAGCGTTATTTTATCTTTTTTGATAAATTGGCGAATGCGTCAAAAACTTTTTTGGCCCAAATCCTGTGTCCCAATTCTTCTAAAATTTAATCTGGCAACCCTAATCTAGACTTTGCAAGAGAAGTGCGGTTTCAAGATCGTGAAATAGTAAATATATGGTGTGGGTGGAATACTAGGTTATGAAATAATAGGGCCATATTTTTTTGAAAAAGCACTAACTGGTCCACTTTATTGCGATTTTCTAGATAATTATGTGGAAGCAACTTGAGAACCTGCCTCTAAGGCAATATGAGCGTATTATTTTTCAGCATGATGGTGCTCCCCCACATGTAATACAATGAGTGCGATTGTATCTTCATAGACATTTTAACGAATGGATTGAACCAAATGGAACAATCCCATGGCCAGCAAATAGCCCCGATTTAACACCGCTGGATAATTTTTTATGGTGATATATAAAAAAAAAATACAAGCTGAACATTAACAACATAGAAGATATTAAGTATTTTATTATGCAACAGATCAATATATTAAATGAACAGGAGCCACATAAAATAGAAAATGCGTTAGCTCACCTACAGACAAGTTTTGAAGAATGCGTGGCTATTCAGGGAGGAAATATTCCTTGCGACCAGTAAAAATAATGTAAATTTTTATTTTTATCTAGATTTGATACCTATTAATTCAGTGTTTTCTTTTAGTTAATTTACTTTAATAAAGCGAATGGAAATATGTTGAGGTAACCCGCCTATTTAAAATATTATTTCATTAGACTTGATACATTCAGTTTTGGAACACCGGTTTAGGGATATAGATCTTATCTGCCGTACTCTTTCCCCTCGTGAGTCCGGCACGTTTTTATCTAATAACTTGGCACGTTTTTTCTAATAAATTAGGGGTATTAGGAACCTGTGGTTTAATTTACAACTTGAGGGAAAGGTGCGTCCTTTCCCTCAAGTTTCCCTAATTTTGTAACCGTCGAGCGCATTATGAGTAAGTAAAATTGTGCAAGATATAATAATAACACAACGTAGGTATTGGTCTTCTTTTTAATCTATTTTGACGGTCATTGGCAAATAAAGACAAAACACAACTTATCTCATTCAACTATGTTGAACGGGCCCGGGTATATTAAACTACAATGTCAAATAAAGTATTACTGAATAAGGTTGGAAAAATTTATCGAATTGTGACATTATATACAGGGTATATAAATTAAAAAATATATAGTTTTTACTACATCCCGTATAATTGGATAGGGTCCTTTAAATTATTTTCAACATTTCAAGTACAAAAATTTCCGATTCATGGCGATTTTTCCTTTTTAGGGGACAATGAAACATAAAAAAGTTACAGGGAGTGGTACTTTATAACTTGACACCCGGTGTAATGCGTGAACTAAAAATGAACACGCATTCTAAAATCACTAAAAAAGTATAAAAGATAAATTTATTGTATCATTATTGGCATTTAAAGATCCTTTACACAAATAGTGCACTATGTAAAAATCGACCTCTCCTATTGGTCGATCCATCTCGTATTACCATATGTCTGCGTGATGCAATCGATTTTTATCAAGATCTCTTGTGGTGTAGAGGTTTAGATCGTTGGGTCTCACCTGGAAAAAACGGGTTCGAACCCCGTTGCTTTTTTTATTTTTTTTTTTAAGATTATGTTTCTAAACAGCTTTTTTTCTTGATTTTGGGTATGTCTTTGGTTAGATTGGGTTAGCACTTGGTTAGTTTCCTTTTCTTGAGCCCCCGTAGCGAGCGAAGCGAGCGGAGGGCCATGCGAATCGACCAATGGGAAAGGCCGATTTTTATATAGTGCACTATTTGTGTAAAGGATCTTATAATGCTCATTATTGCACCAGTAATTTTAAAACCAAATCTATAAACACAAATGCTTAGTTCAGTTGTATTTTTTTTGTAACTGGCTACGAGGTCTTAAACAGAACACAATTCAGTTAGTAAGGGCGTTTGCTGTGCAATATGGCTAGAAATAATGTGTGGACGATCAGGCAATGACCTGTCCAGTGCATTGATAAAAATTTTAAAGAAATTATCTCAACTTCCAGAAATAATAACTTGGGGGCCATAGTGGCGTTCCAGAAAAGAGAACACTTGATTTATTAACTCAGTAATAATAATAACTAAATTTGAATACTTGCTAAATCACTTACATCTTTTAACAAGGGGCTATAGTATAGTTATTTTTGTTACAAGTACCTAAAATGGAGTTTTTCAGGACGAATTATTGCTGTTTCCGGACGAGGCATTAGCCGAGTCCGGAATAGCAGATGAGTCATGAAAAACTTCATTTAGGTACGTGTGACAAACACTATTTTTTGTCATACGCTCCCAAAATTTAATTTTTATTTATACGCTTTTTGCAATTCTTCAGAACGCCTAAATTTGCAAATTTACCATAATTTTTGAAATCATAATGTACGACAAAGTTAGCTTAGAATTTGATATCGTAGCAACTATTTGACAATCTTGTCATGTCATTCGAAATTTTTGACATTTAGACATATTCAGGAATTTTGGAATAGTCCGTAAAGGTTGCCATGACGACTTTTAGGGACTAGGCCTAAAAAGAAGCATTTTACGGACTCAAATGAGTCCGTAAAATAGCTATTTTTGGGAGCGTATGACAAAAAATAATTAATTTATACAAATTTTGCTTTTAGGTTGTTTAAATGGTAATAGAAATGCTCTGGCATCATATTTTCCCGCATTTCTTAAGTTTCGTTAACCTTTTTGGAATATTTTAATTAAGTCATCTAGATGATTTTATTCACAATAAACTATCAAAACGCTCAGTTTTAAATAAAATGTATGGAAACAAATAATTTTATAATAAACATATAAAAAATAACACCAGATAAGTAATAGAAGAGATGTGATGTAGGACTAAATATATTATGCTTTGTTGTTTGTCTTCCTTTCCAAAATCTAAACTGTAAATCACCTGTTAAGTGAACTGGGATTTCTCAGTTTTACTACTATAGAAAATATTGTGTGCAAAAACCAAGTGGCCTCTAGATGAGGAAGACTGGAGAGTCGCCTGTTGCACGTTTGTAAGAACAAAATGACAAATGATAAAAAGTGAGACATAAATACTTGAAGTAGAAGAAAGAAACATTATGTATGTTGAACAGAGGAGTGCTGAGATATCGTGGTATGTTTTATCTTCTTAATACTGTTGTACTGGATCTCTACCAGAACCTACCTGTTGCCCTTTAAATTGTAAGCGATACTCTAGACGCTATTTATTGAGCAACAGAAGTGCTACTTTAAGCTACCTTAAAAATATGTTTTCCAACGACCACTCTTTGAAAATGAGAATAAAACCACAGTTAAGGTGGCTAGAAAGCCCCTTATATCACAGGCCTGTTGAAAAATTTGTCAACACACCTATCGAAAAGTAGTTTCAACATGACTATTTGAATAGATGATGAATGATGTCGATTTCACAGCATATTTGATTTGTTATCTTGATTTGACCGATGTGGATGATGCAACGAGTACTTTTCAACAGACGTATTGAAAAGTGCATTTCAGAAACTAGCGATATTAATAATTGTTTTCTTAAGAATCTAGAGTGCTTTCTGATAATTTCCATAGATGGTCATAGGAAATAGTGTACATTATTCAAGTGAAGGCAAGGCACGGTTTCAACCTCGGAGGATTTTTGAACTTGGCACACGCATCGTACTAAATAACCGTCTGGTCTAAAAAGTAGTTCTTTCAATACCTACATACTATACTTCTTATGTGTTCCCTGCTTATCCAGCCTTAACTCTATAAACATAACGTGCAAGACGTACACCCGATTAGTATTGAAGTTTGAAAGTTTTTTAGCCAAGAGACACACCATAGTAGTCCTTCATATTTTCTGTTTTTTTTTGCCCTTTTCATGACGAAATTTGGTTTCAACCAAAGACATTTAACCTGAAGAGACGGGACAAATGGTTCTTTGTTTTCCCCCAACATTGAGGCACATTCTATGGTAGATAGATGTAGCGTTGCCAAATTTTAAGTTTACGAGTTACTGTACATACTTTTTTCATATTAAATTATAACACTAAATACTTATTTTCCCCATTTTTGATTCATCAAAAACCGGTTCTGAAGTTCTTACATGTCAATCTGACAATGCCGCTTCCCTTGGTTCCGCCTTGTTTTACCCCCAAAATATTTATAGTATGCACGTAGTAAAGTAACTGCTCCAATAGATTGAGAGCATTGGAGGTCGACGACCGACGGCTCTTCCCCATTCGATAAGTATACTAACTTGGTAACGTTTCAAAACCAGTGAAGGCACTGCTGTAAATATGTTTTAATAGGTATTTAATAGAAGAAAATAGTTATTAAGCTACTTTTTGAATATGTCATTAACCAGATATTTGTCATATTTGTATGTTTTTAAATAAAATTTGTATACTTCAGTTCCTTTTTATTTGTCTCAAAAATAATGATAAGCAATTTATTTTAGGCCAGCAGTGGTATGATTTAATTTTTCGTTTAACCATTGAGAGCAGAAAAACCCTATGTGTCACAAAAACGTTTAAATCGGGATAAAATTGCGTATTTTTGGTATCTCATAAATTTCGTGTTCAAATTTGAAATTATTCAGGAAATAAGTTTTCGGAAATTTTATTTCATTATTAGCTGCTGAATAGTATATTATGCAATGACCATTCATTGCAAATGTAAGTTGAATATACTTTTTTCTACGACTGCCCTGAAAATAGACAAAAACGCACTAACAACTGCTCTTGAAAACTGGACATTTCAAACATCGTGTGAAAAGGATACTTTGTACAATGGCGTGTGCAAAGTATACTTTTCACATTCACACGCTTATTCGGGTATTTAGATTAAAAGGATTCGTCTCCGTTTTAGAGCTTCGCCCTCAAAGGTCCCATTACCAGATCTCTAAAAAAGGGGGCCCAATTATAGGGCTTCACCCCCCGGGAGCCCCTTTTTGCAAAACTGTAGAAAATGGAACTCTTATACCAGAGGCCCCCTTTTAAGACTTGGGGCCCCATTTTAGGGCTTCGCTCCCGGGGGCTCCATTGCTAAATCTGTAAAAATGGGACTCCCGAACCATAGGCCCCATTCTAGGGTTTCGCCCCCCTGGGGCCCCATTTTAGGGCTTCGCCCTCGGAGCCTCTTTTTCAAAATATTTGGAAAATAGGGACCCCACTCCGGTGGCCCCATTTTAGGACTGTGCCCCTAGTTATAGTTTAGCGAGAATCTCTTACTCACGCAGCTTCTTTCATTAGGAATAAAATTTTCTGATAAATCAATAATAAAAATGTTTCCCATATAACATGTAATTTTCTACCACACTCCCAGTGGGGCACCCTGTATGTAGCAGTCGTAGAAAAAGTATAGTGTGCTACACGTGCTGAATAGACTTTTTACACTCATGAGACTTTATGACACTCGCTTACGGCTCGTGTCACCAAACTGTCTCATTCGTGTGAAAAGTCTTATTTTCAGCACTTGTTGCACAATATACTATTTCTATTTTGGTATCATAAAGAAGTCTTTTCGATACGCAAAGTCGTGTCGAAAAGAAGCTCTTTTCGATACTATTTTTGATGACTGGTTGCTATTGCTATGATATTAACAAAATTGTGCAATGTCAAAGCTCACCGTTTTGAATCGGATTCCTAATAATACAGACGTCAAAAGTAACAAGATGGCCGTCCAACTTTTGATCGCGACTTGAATAAATAAATGTTTTTCATTAAAAAACGTGCAAAATAGCACTCTTCGCCCAGTTTTGTTTGGTTTCAAATGGACGTTTTAAAGCCTGAATTTGTGCGACGCGACGCGACGTGTAGCTTTTTTGTATTTCGTGAGTGATTTCCTATAAATATTTTTTATAAACTTTATATCAAAGTAACGATGGTCTTGCGGTGTGAGGTATGCAAAATCTCCAGCTATTATCATCCGAACCTGAGTTTCCACAAGTAAGTAAAAGTAAATGAAACACAGTAGTACAGTGGGCACCATTTTGTGATGTGATTAATTAATATCTTATAATACTTACCTATGTATGTGATATTAATGGATAATCTGATATGTTTGCAGTCATTTACCAAGCTCTATTAAATCATTTTTGAAGTGAATACTTCTTTGGTTTCATCGCAGTGGTTTTGCAAGGACACGAAAAAATTTCGTGACACAGCAAAATAACTATTTTGTGTTAATTAACCTTCAGAACCCATATCTAACCCAAACTAACTCAATCTAACCCACACACTATAAATAAAACATCAATATATTTTAAATAATGCACTCGAATAAATACCATCATTTCAAATTAAACGTATTTACTTTATTGAAATTATTATTATGAACGACTCACATTTTCAAAGTCTACGTCTATGAACTGTCCTTGCTTTCGTTCAGGCGGGGGCGGGCAATACTACATTTAGTAGTGGGGACGAAGTTTGACAAAAGTTTGTACACCATACATAAAAATATAAGGAGGCGGGACAATCGTTTTGTTGATATTTTTGCAAGATTTCGGATTTTTATGAATGAGTTGTCGGGTCTCTTTAGGTTAAATGTTTTTGGTTTCAACTATAGAAGAGTATACGTTCGTCTAAAGTATATTCCTCTATGCTTCAACATAATTTGGCATATATCAAAATTCTGCAATAAACGTAAATACATAATTTGATAAATGAAAAATCTCCGCTAAAACCGACAGTTAGCTCTGACAAATACATTGTATATACTGAGATAGGGCCAGTTTGTTCCATCAATTCATACCGTCAGGCTTATGTCATCAATCGAAATGTCAAAAAATGATTATCCACTGAATACAGTGATTAGAAAATTTAGACGTACGCTCATTGGTTGCTACGGTTTTAGTCGGACATCTAATAAAATGGATTAAATCCCTGCTTTATTTGTGATAGATTAGATCATACTTAACAAGCAAGATTATTCTTAAGAGTGACTTTGTCAGCAATAATATGAAAACATTCACTTATGAACGTTTTTAATGATATTTGTAATATACCATTGCTTCGTTCAAAAATGCTAACACAATATGATGACTGCTTTTTTTTGTAATTTATATTAGATGTTTGCTTAATACTGCTTGTGCTAATAGAAGAAATTTTGACAATCAGCTGATTCTGCTCGAAATATGTGGTTTTATGTCCTATTAACACATATCGAAATCTGAAATAATATCTAAGGTACTCTCGCAGATATTAAAAAAGAGCGATTAAAAAAAAATAACACCCATTACCAAAAAAGTTGGGGAAATATGTTAAAATTAACTTTTCTTCATAAAATGACCTTCGAAATTACACCCAGTGATATTAGCACGTCGTTGAGGAATGCCCGTATAACCAAAATCATCAATTTCCTTAATACATGAAATATAACAAAAAGGATATTATGTCTATTGAATAGACAAAAATGGAGAAAATTCAACAATAACCCTGGCTGGTTCTAATTCTACATTCATTATATAAATATGAAAAAATCAACAAAATTTAAATAAGCTTACCTTCTGAAATCCCTGCTCCAACATGCATAGATCACAGGATTCATACTAGAGTTGATCCATCCCAACCACGTCACGACAGCAAGGACTAACTTCTCGTGCCAAATGCATTGTAGACAAAAGCCTGACAGTAAGTTTACCACGAAAAATGGCAACCAACATACTATAAAGACCCCCATTACTATCCCCAATGTTTTGGCTGCCTTCTTTTCCTTCGCAAATTTAGCTAACTTCCGACTCAGCGAGAAATTCTTACTGTGAGTTCCCAGACGAGTCGATGGTATTCTGTTAAGGCCGTTATTCGCCAGTGCAGTCAAAGGTTCATCCTCTGCAGTGCTGTAAAGATTCCTATTTTCATTTTGTGGCGTTTTGCAAGTACCACCTCTGTGGATTCTCAACGTAAGTTCGAGCTCTCCTGCCCCGATTAGAATCTGCTTTGTACCTAACCTTAAACTTTTTGTTTGCGCTACCGCAGCTCTGTAAATTCTGTAGTAGGTAAAAACCATCACAAAAAGCGGAAGGTAAAACGAAATCGTAGAAGAAAATATTAAATAGCCCAAATGTTCTGTAAATGGGCATTTGTATTTAGGTATAGGTTCAGTCCTCACTGCTCTCCACCACACTATAGCAGGAAATGAAATTGCGCTCGAACAAACCCAGACGGCAGCTATAAGCACTACTGATCTCAGTCGTGTCATGCGCATCGGATAAGCGATGGGATCGGTAATAGCCCAATATCGATCTAAACTAATAACACATAAATTTAATATCGAGGCGGTAGAAAATAATACATCTAAAGATCTCCAAATGTCGCACCAGTCTGATCCAAAGAACCATGTATGTCCTAGCACTTCATAGAGGGCACTGAAAGGCATTACAACAAGTCCAACTAAACAGTCTGCGACCGCTAGTGACGTAATGAAGTAGTTTGTAGGTGTATGTAGGTATCTTTCACGTATTACCGCCATTATAACTAGCGTATTACCGAATACTGTACATAAGGAAAACAAAAGTAATAAAGACACAACGACAGCACGGTCCTGGATAAGTTCTGTCCATTTTTCCCATGCTTCGTTTTCAAGGTCGGTGAAGTTTGAAGTTAGATTTTCGTAGGTCCAGTTAAGCGAGTCCGTGGCATAGTATATATCGCTCCTGTTCATGCTTGTGCTTGTTGTTACAAGTTGTCATTTCTGAAAATAAAAAACATCTTCTGTAATAAAAGCAAGACACAATACTCTTAATATAAGTTTTATGCAGTTTTATTTTTCATTTAATTGTCAAGTTGGATATAACAATATCAATCTGTGCTCATAATACACAAAATATTTTTTCTACAAAATTAAGTAATAAATCAGAAAAATATTAAAATGTGTTTTTATGTAATAATGATGCCTTACTAACTTCATGCAGAGCAAAATATTAAGCAAGCGATCGACGATAGTATATTACATATCAAGTTTGTAATGTACGAGTTTACAAACAATGAGGTTTTGTGCATGAGACGTTAGTCCAACTGCGGAAATCTTCTGAGGTCAAAGGGTAGTTTGACATTAGTAATATACACTATGTTTCCTACGGCCATCTATGAAAATGATACAAAAAGCTCCCTTTAGATTCGTAAAAAAAATTATTAATATCATACGCGTGTTGAATTTACTGTCAGTCAAATATGCTTTCAAAGTGACGCCATCTGTTTAAATAGAGTCTTGTTGAATATACTTTTCAACACGAGTGATGAAAAATTTTCAAACACACTAGTAATGTAAAGCCCTCTCTAGCCAAGTTACTACTGATTTTTCCTCATTTTCATAAGTTATTGTAGGAAATAGTTATTTGTTTTACTAGGCAGCAAAGTAGTAGATTGACTGCCGCGGCTGATAGTTCATAGCCGAGCGTAGCGAGGCTAGGAATTCAGCTAAGGCAGTCAATCTACTTTGCTGCCGAGTTGAACATATAATTTTTTCTCCGATTGTTTATAATGATATATGTATATTGTATATTTGCAAATTATTACAATTCCCACAATCTTTTTATTTTTCCTGTAGTGATAAATTAAGACAAAATTTGATAGAAATCGCAATTGTTGGAACGGTTGGTTGCTATGGAAATGTATATGTCCATAATAATTATAGTTTGACAACTTATGTCAAACGTTTTATTCCCATGGAGACTAATCACTTTGCTGCCTAGGCAGCAAAGTACTTACTTTGCTGCCTGGACAGGAAAAGTAACACTTTGCTGATTGATATGTGTCTGCAAAATTAATATTTGCTGTCAATCGGAGAAAAAATCATTATTCTTACGACCGCTTATGAAAACTAGAAATAAAGCACAGAAAACACGCTTGTTGTAAAGTAATTTTAGCGGACCTATATTTGAATAGACGTCAGTATGAGAGCATATTGAAAGGACTTATTATAAAAACGCGATAAGCCACAAAAATATAATACGGAAATATTAGACTTCTTAGTTTTGGAGAAATGTGTAAAATGAATTATTATCATATATAAACTTGAAATTTTTTTCTGACTTAATTAGGTCCGTATCCATTGAAACTATTGGGAAAGAGTGAAAAAAAAGCTGGTATAATTTTTTTTTAGAAAATAGTGGTTTATCATATTATTGCCTATAACAAATACAATAATAATAATAATAGGGATAATTAGTACACTGCTTTTAGATGTTTCAAAATATGAGATATTTTTCTGAGAAAAATATCTCATTAAATTATTTTGAAACATCTAAAAGCAGTGTACTAATTATCCCTATTATTATTATTCAACGATGTTTCACAAGGATCCTACCGCCGAAACTATTCATTGTAAATACAATAATAGTTTTATAAGAAAATATGAAACAAACTCTACGTTGCATATGATTTCAGCATCTTTCTCGTCACTTTCTCTGGATGCTAGCCCATTTAAGAAGGATAAATGCATGCCGAGATTGTACGTTTGCAGTTTCTTAGCTGAAATTTTTATTGGCTTCATGTACTTAATTTTCAGCTCACATAAAGGTGTATTCACGGGCCTACCCATTTTTGTAATATTAATTTCGTTGTATTCACCGTCTACATACTGTTTAACAAAAAAGGATTTTGTATTTTCGGATTTAGAATGGAAAGAATATCCACCGCAGCAGTATAAATTCTCCTTGTTAGTCGTACGGCCACTCTTTTGTATGTTGTCCAACACAGGTCTGAATAAATCTTGCCGCTACCTTAAAAGGATTCTTGTTGTTAGCGTCCTTGATGATCTTGTGCCAACCTTCTGGAGAATAAACTTCAGGAGCGTATTTCCTACGTATTTTTTAATTAACGCGAAGTCCTTGTCTGAAGACAAATCGGTATGTCCAGTAATGAGAAAATGGTGCATTATTGTTTTAAACCATTTTTCTTTAACTAGTTGTAACCAAAATGCCATAAGCAGCACATTTTTGTTTTGGCTAGTACAATTGTCCGTGGTTATAACAAGCTGATGAACATCCTTTTTATCTTTAAGAAATTTAAAAAGTACACGTTTGGTTTGATTTTCCGCCCATAAAAATATGTGCGTACTATAGCCGTACAGTCTTGTACTCCAAGATTATAGAGCCAAAATTTTCTGCAATAAAAGGCTGGACCAGCTGTGAGCGTCAGGCATTGCCTGCTGCAAATCAAAACTGATAACACATACGTTTGTGGGTGGTATTTTTTGGTCGGTCTGTCTCTAATTTCATCTTGCATAGCTTTAGCTCTATTTCTGTGTAAATGCAAGGAAGTAGTTAACTCTTAGTTTCTCCACGTTATCACATATTTTACGCGTATCAGACTTTGGCAGTGTAAAACCGATATTGTATTCTGTACAAAATATCTAGCAGTAGGCACTTTGTTTAATAGGAACGATCCTTTGTTGTTGACTCCATGGGACATAATAATCCTTTTACCAGCTTGATATCGACATATCGCAGTTAAGATAAGTTTTGTTGAAGTTATTGGATCTGCTATAGTAGCTATGATATTTTGGTAGGTATAGCATCTATATTGTGTCTGATAGATTGTTTTTGGTCAGCGCTTAGTGAATTCGGCCTATTTTTATGTTTACCACATCCGTCTATTATAGGTACAACAGCTCCGGTTGCCCATGAACATTCACAAATTCCACCTTGCATATATTGACATACCTACCATCAACATTTACAATATACTGAGCTGTAAATTGTCGACTTGACGTTTTTGCTTTTTCTTGTAGGATCTTTTATTTGTTTCAACTCGAATAGCAACAAAACGACAACTGTTACGAAGATCATAGGAACCTAGATCCCAGAATGTTGTGAAAATATCTTCATGCCTATTACTGAGCTTGTGTCCGCACTTCTTGTGGCATTTACAAGGTGAGCCCAATTTAGGAGGATTCATAATTTTCCCGCTTTTTACTGTTGAATATTCTTGACCTAAATTGCGTCTTCTTTTCCTTTTCACCTGTTCATAATTCTCGTCCCTTCTTTGTCTCCAACGAATGGTCGGAGGGTTTTCGTGTGCAATTTCAGTTAGTTTTGATAATTTAGTAGGCGCCTCCCTGAAATTAAATATTCTTAAAAGCTATAACATGATAAGCCACGTTCAAAATCGCGATTGTTTTGCTTTGATAACACATGATATGCCACAAAAAATAGAAACAAAAGACATACCTCACTTATATCTGAACTTCCGCCATCATCTGATGATACAAAATTTCTATCAACCACACTATGCTCACTTGATTCATAAAATTCGCTGCTTGAACTCGAAATATTATTTGGAATTTGAAAGAGAATTATTATCAAGAGGTACAACCAAACCGGTAGCCATTTTGATGTGGCTTGTAAAGTTTTAAAGTCAAGTTTCTAGGAAACCGCCTAATAGCATGCAAATCTTTTTTTGTGCATATCCACCCAAGTGATGAGTCCTGGGCATTATAAATACATTTCTGACAAATAGATGTCTTTATGGTTCAGGAAATTGCTTTTAGCGAGCCCCGTGGCTCAGTGGTTGGATGGTGCGTTTCTGCAACCCGGGTTATGTTTGTAAAAAGTTTCTTTATCTTGAGGATGCCTTGGGTTAGTTTTGGTTAATTTTTATCGGCTGCGCTCCCGTAGCGGGCTAAGCGAGCGGAGGGCCATGCGTGAAGTGACAAAAATACAAATGTAAACATTGTGAGCCCAGGAATCGTCATGCAGGAGGACTCGGCCGGATATTTCCAAAAAAAGGTCTGCCTCATTGCATTACCTCGACTCTAGACATAGTGGCTCCATCTATCGGATAATAGTTACAACTTTTCTACTTGGGCTTATCATATTTATGCTTAACTAAATTAAAGGATAAAACACATTTTTGTGGTTGTGTGGCTTAACATGTTATTACATTAAGCTCTTCATTTGATTTAGCATTTTGACTTGGCAAATGTGGATGCCGCGACTTTTCAATACACGTATTGGAAAGTGGGTTTCAATACGCGCGTGATATTACTTGTTTTTTGGTGTCATTTTCATAGCTGGTCGAAGAAAATGCAAAGTATATTACGCCTGTGTGAAAGTATGTTTTCAACACTTGCTATGTAATATACTATTTTTCGATTATCTTTCATGTTGACGCCCGCTAAATATTTTTGTCGATTGACAATCCAGAAACGTTAACTTTGCGTTATCAAAACAGCCTGTAAATTAACGTTTGCCATATACGTTGTAGAACAATTGAATTTGTAATGTATGTACGTACACGTACATTGTCGTCAAAGGATGTAAATCTATGAAAAGCATATAATATTTTAAACACCTTTTCAATTTCTTGAGTCACAAACTCTGCAAAATATGTTAAGAGTTTTGATGTACTAACTCGGATATTATCACGTCGGTGATCGCACTTCCTAGTGGCTAGATAGTCACGTCGGTACGTTTGGGTGCATGATGTTTTATAAATTCAGTTAGGGCCATATTCGTCAGTGGTACAAAATGAGGGAAAAATCTTAAAGGTTTAGTTACGGTGTTCCATCTCAGTTCCAATATAAACATAAAATAGATCTGAAGGTTGTGTTATGTATAAGAAGGGAGACACGTAAACGTATATCTTTATCTTTTAGCGGATAGAAGCTATAGAAGCAACTTCCGGGTGAGTCTCCTCTTATCTTCTTTAATAGACTCCAAGTTCTCCATGCAAAACTGCATGCGAGTGTTCAAAAATCCCCCATTTCCGAACAAAAGAACAAAAAGAAGCTCAAACAAGCCTTATCGAAACAATAGCCCTAAACAAATTTCTGACATGGCTTGAACCACGTTTAGGTTGGTTCAGTTCATCCGTGTTGGATACCCTACTTCGCTTTTAGAATTACAATTCAGAATTCGAAAAGAAATCCAACTCTCCTACCTTGAAAATCAAAAAATATATAAACCACCCTCACTAAAAAATACTTTTAATGTCAATAGATCACCACCTCAGCCACAGAAATGTCTGACCTGCGGTAGAATTGACCACCCGGCAAATTAATGTAGACAACAGGTAAATCGGTCAAATTTTAGCGAAAATCCAAACCCTGTTTTCCAAATACTAGCTACTAATAATAATTTCCAAAGACCAGTAAATTCATCCAACTATACGCCTAGCTTTTTTCAACAAACCAGGTGGAGTAGTCACCAACAATACCAATATAAACCACACAACACATCAAGTCAAAATCAGCCTCAATTTCGCCATTCGATATTACAGAAAAATCCCAATTATCACTCAATCCAACAGAGGGCACACCACGTAAACGTCAATGAGTTTTTTCTGAAGCATATCCCGATAATAATGACTATCATGTCTGCAGCTCCGAGTATAATTACGAAAACTATTATCAGGCAGACGAATGTTCTCCCAAATATTCAACTAATTTGCCAAACACTGACAATTATCCGGATTTTCTCCCACTTTCAGTGAACCCTCACCCTCCAGAGAATAGCTACCAAGATCCAACATCAGAGTTTCAAACATTAAACTTTGACGACATGAATCCAAATGTGAATTTTCGGGAACAAGCACTTAATTAAGAAGCTCACTTTTTACGGTGAATTAAAAAATCTGTATTATATAAAAGACGCTTCAAATAGATTTAAATTACTCATCGACACCGAAGCAGGAATTTCAATTTTTAAGGAAAATATTGTTCAAAATTTTCCGCGACGATGTCCTGAAAATGTTACCATTCGAGGTATTACAGATGAAAAACTTTCCATTAACGAATCCACCCTTATTCCTTTCAGTCTTGAAAACCGTCACAAAGTGTACATTTATAATCTTGATATCAATTTCGACGGTATATTAGGCTTAGACTTTTTAGAACATTATGAATGCGTAATCGATTTAAAATCAAAAGAACTAGTAACTAATTTTAAAACGATTCCTTTGCATAAAGGTATAAACGATGAATTATCACCAAATAACAATAGCAACTACAATACACAAAAATCTAATAAAATTTCAATCGATGCCAGAACCGAGAAAATCTTTAAACTAAAATGTGACCTAGCTAATACAGACGCTTTACTTTTCGCTCAAGAAAAAGATAAGGTTAGGTTACCTAATGCACTAGTTAGAGTAAATAAACACGGTGAATTTTTAACCTCGATTGTCAATTCAAATGCAATAGAAAAAACTATTGATTTTACAGAATTAATCATCGAACCATTCGACCCAGGTATAAGTAGTAATCAAATAATTTTTAACTTAAATTTAGAACCAAAAATTTAAACGATTTATGATAGACCAACATTAATTAAAAATCAATTATAGACAGACCATCTAAATGACGAGGAAAGAGAACTAATAACCAATTTTTGCCAAGATTTTTCCGATATATTATACATTAAAGGTGACGACTTTACGTTTATTAAATCCTACAGATACCCTCAGGTACACAAGGAGAAAGTTAAATCAGCAAAATGTTAAACCAAGGCATAATTCATCAATCTATATTTCCATGGTCTTCTCCCGTCTGGGCCGTACCCAAAAAGATTGATGCTTCAGGAAAGCCAAAATGGCGAATCGTAATCGATTATCGAAAGCTCGACGAACTCACTGTAGACGATAAATATCGCCTATCACATATTTCAGACCTCCTAGACCAATTAGGAAAATATGAATACTTCACTACACTCGATCTAGCCTCAGGCTTCCATCAGATTGAGATCGATCCCAAAGATATTCCGAAAATAGCTTTTTCAGTCGAAAATGGACGCTACGAATTCGTTCGTATGCCATTTGGTTTTAAGAATGCCCCGTCCACATTCCAAAGTCATGGACAATATACTCCTTGGCATTCAGAATGAACGTTACCTCGTCTACATGGACGACATCATCATATATTCCCAGACTATCAATGAACATATTTCTAGGTTAACAGAAGTCTTTAAGCGCCTTCGAAAGGCAAATCTAAAAATTCAGCCTGATAAGTGCGAATTTTTAAGAAAAGAGTTAGCTTATCTTGGTCATTATATTACCAGAGAAGGAGTAAAACCAAACCCTACAAAAATCGAATGCATCCAGAAATTTCCTACACCTATTACGCCCAAAGAAATTAAGTCTTTTCTAGGTTTAACGGGATATCATCGACGCCTCATCCCTTGCGAAAATATCGAAACCCTTAACAAAACTTCTACAGCAGGATGTTCCTTTTCATTTCATTTCGGATTTTAAATCTTCCTTTGACGAACTAAAAATGGCACTTGCCTCTGACCCAATTCTAATCTGCCCTACTTTTGAGGAAACCTTCTTTTTGACCACTGTTGCAACTGCGTTCGCCATTGGCGCTGTTTTATCGCAAGGTCCCATAGGAAAAGATCTTCCAATAGCATATGCTTCTAGAACCTTGTGCAATGCAGAAACAAAATACTCAACTATAGAGAGAGAACTACTTGCAATAGTATGGGCAGTTAAACATTTTCGACCGTATCTCTTCGGCCGGAAAGTTTTTTTGATTACAGACCATCGCTCATTGACATTACTTTTTTCCATCAAGGACCCTGGCAGTCGCCTAGCTCGCTGGCGTCTAAAGCTCGAGGAATACGACTATAAAATCGAGTATAAACCAGGAAAAATAAATAAAAACACGGACGCGCTATCTCGTGTCAAAATTAATCATTTTAAGGCATGTTCTGATTTTCAATCAAGAATCTCTATCCTTGCTTCCAATAAGGACGAAGACATACATAACCGCCCATCAACTAGTGGAGAAAAATCTCTGTCAAATGATGAAAATGAAGATGTAAACACTGGCCAACTAACGCAAGAATATAGCACCTTTGTGAATTTATACAAAACAAAATCAATTATTGATTATTCTAAAATCGCAATTTCCAATTCAAAACTTTTAGATAAATCCCACAAAGACATAGAGAATTTTTTTTATAGCAGGGGCACACACACTAAAGGGAGACCCTATGGCGCTCGACGAGCGGTGTGTGTGTGTGCGGAGATGTTGATTGGCACAGTTCTTGAACAGTTGTAGGTTTTAGTTTGGGTTAGACCGAATAGATGTCCTGGAAGTGAGTTTCACAGTGATGCAGTGCGCCAGACAAAGGAGTTCTGAACTAACAAAATCATTGACGGTATCCTAGAAGAAACTCACAATTTCCCTTCCAATGAAATTAATATCTTATCGACTATAGTAGTTTAGCACCTATTTTATATCTGATTCAAAAGCCAACACGAAATCGATATGCAAAAAACCTATTGCATAGAGAATAACTTAATATTAGGCAACTTCCGGGTGATATTTTCCTTTATTTTCACCGAGAAAGACATTAAACTCAAAAGATGTCAAAATATCGTCAAAACTCCCGATGATTACCAAATTCCAATCATTTTAGACCAATATTATACCGGAAAAAATAATCTACACCGTGGAATTAACGAAACTATAAAACGATTAAGAGAAAAATACAACTCGCCCGGTTTAGCTAAGGACGTAGAAAAATTTATAAGAAATTGCGAAATTTGCCAAAAGATCAAAATTTATCGCAAAAATTTTAGTACACCCCCTGTAATTACTGAAAATCCAAAAACACCCTTCGATAGGATTAATATAGACCTTTCCGAGTATCCTACTCGTAATTATGCCCTTACCATCAGAGATGGGTTAACCAAAATCACACAGGCTCACAACATAAGTCATAAAAAATCATCTTCAGTCGTAAACACACTCCTAGTATTTTTTCAGCATTTTGGCATCCCTTTGAGGATCCACTGCGAACATGGGCGAGAATTCGACAACGCCCTACTGAAAGACCTTTGTAAACTTTATGACGTAAAGCTGACCTTTTCAAGCACTGGCCATCCTCAATCAAATGGCTCACTTGAAAGATTCCATGCTACCCTAACCGAAATGATTCGAGTACATGTAGCTGAACTTCCTAATGAACACCCCTTTAACATCCTTCCATATGCAATAATTGCTACAACAATACAAAAAATAAAACCCATGGTTTTAGCCCATACGAGCTTATAGTTCGCCATACATCAAGCAGACCTGAAACCCTCTATAATCAAGAAATAATTTCAAAACTCATTAGAGACCTCAATAACAGAATGCAGCACTACTATAAAATTGCGCGGTCAAGAAATAACCTACAAAAAGAAAAAGCTAAAATAAAATTTGACAAATCCGTTTCGCAAAAACTTTCGGAATATAAAGTTGGCGATAAAGTATATGTCAAAGAAATGCAAGACAAAGATAAGACCCATAATAAATTTAATGGTCCCTTCCAAACAACAGAAGTTTTTGGAACATCAGCATTGGTCAAAAATTTAGCAACTAACCAGTCTTCAAAAATAAATTTCGACAGGTTAAAGCCCTACTACGAATAGTCTATTCTTTTCCAAACTGTTGGGGCTAATACTAGCCGCCACCTCCCAATTCATCCTCATCCCCATTAACAACACCATTTGGGAACTTCTATCATGAAGAAAGAAGTATTACAGTTTCGAATGACAAAGGGACATTACTAGTTTATAAGGATCTACAACCCTTTAGAGAAGCTATTCAAAATAATGAAAAAATCCTTCCTAGCATGTCAAGAGTTCTTGACAACCCCACACCTAGAATGAAAGCCTTCAAAGTTGAAATTCAAACACAATTTAGTCTCCTAGCACAAATTGCTGATTCCGTTAATCAAAAATTGAGACATTTTAGTAGATACAAAAATGTAGAAGCGGCCTGATAAATGGTATAGGCAGTATTTTTAAATCGATTACAGGTAACCTAGACTCTTCGGATGGCGAATACTTTGACGAATGCATTAATAAAATTAATCGCGACTATCGTAAACTCGAAGGTTTATTAAAAAGTCAAATTTCCGTGACTACGTCAGTTATAAGAAACTTTAACTCGACTATTCAAAAACTACAAGTTGACGAAGAAACTTTCAATTGAGATATTACCGAAATTCAAATATCCGTGAACGATATATCAGATACCATTGCATTTTATGAAGCGCAAACAAGAACTTCAGATCTCTGTGAATCTTTAATGGAAAGTTACGTATTTCTAGAGAATTCCATTGATGACATTTTAAACGCGATACATTATTGAACTAGAAGCTTATCAGTTCAATGATAAAATTGTGTTTATTTTAAATATTACACTAATTGAACCAGAAACCTATACCCTATATAGAATCTTCCCCATCCCTACCTTGGATAATCGAACAGGTTTTTATCATATCATACCAACAACACAAAAATACATTGCACGAGATGACGATTCTTTACTGTACATATTACCTCAAAACTTGGAAGGTTGCAAGCCATCACAAGCTAACATCAAGATTTGCTCGTACCTTCTCCAGTAGCCTATAGAGAGCGATGCTATCTGCGAAGCACAGCTTCTAAGACAAACAAATGAACTACCAAGGACCTGCCAAACTTCAATCCTACTAGCCAGTGATTATAATGCGCATGAGTTGGATCAAAACTATTGGCTCATAACCGTTTCTGATCCCCTTCCAGTCACCGTTAAATGCGAAGGAAAAGAAATTGTTACGAAAATACAAAAAAGAAACACACTTTTGAAAATACAACCAGCCTGCAATGCGTTCATCGGAAGTACCAGGATTCGTTCGAAATGCCCTATTGAAAAGTGCAAGAACGTAACGTACAGATCCCATCCTGTAAAATTCCATATGACTGTTGTCAGCATCTTCCAGAGCGTCCCCATGTTCTAGAACTCAAGCCACTGAAACTTAGCAAAATCAACACGGACGACCTAAATGTAGCGCAGCATAGGTTAAATCAGTATTCAGGTGAACTTGATAAAATGATCAGACAACCGTTTGTAACCAAACATGTCCATTGGTTCACAATTTTTACAATAACCTTGGTTATTGCCCTAATAACCCTTTACATCTGCTGCAAGTGTCGACGTAAGAAGCACCTTAGACTCAGTCTAACAGACGGCTACATTCCTCCATCACCTCCAAAGCCAGAAACACGAAGCTTGGTACAGCATCAATTAAGAAGATTAATCCCAAGAAGAAGCATTCATCCAGGAAAAGCTACAGAAGCATCAGATCCAGACGTTTCCTAAAAATTGATGCAAGGCACCAACTTTTCAGTAAAAAGCGAAGCTGTTATATGAATTTTCCCACGACCTCTATGCATGAGCAATTGCACGTTGTGCAATTCGAAGCAAGGCCGCATCAGCGCTTCGTCAGCAGTCCCGACGAAAATCATACGATACTATTCTCACGACATGAGCCCTTTAATAATATAAATACCTTAATTTTACCATCGTACAGGGTGTCCCATTTTCGATGATATTACGGGGTATCTCACTTACGAGTAAAGATAGAGAGTTTCGGTTTTTGCCATACTTTGCTACTTTTTTCTGAAAAGAATGATGATATAAACAAAATTTTCATAGCCCGCTTCGTTTCTGAGATAAAGGGTGAAATTGAAAATATGGCATTTTAGGACCCCCCCTCGTATGTCCGGTATCCTTTAACATATCGCAAAGCTAAAAAATTGCTCTTATACAGGTTTTTACGTGGAATCCAGTTAGATTAGTTTGTTAGGTAGACTAACGAAATAATTTATAAATTGTAGATTGTCCTGAAGAAGAGATAAATAAATCTCGAAAGCTTGACAGAACAATAAAGAGTTTTCCTTTAATTTAGGCCTAAAATATAACCAGACTGCATCCCCAAGAAAACCTACGTTTTGATATTTTTTCTTAACTAGTCAGTCGAGACTACCCTCTCTTCAAAATATTTTTTAGAAATGGG
>JAEQML010061675.1:0-25454 GCA_016904865.1 Pissodes strobi
TTTTAATCATTTTATCATTTTCTATACAATTCAAAAAATTAATAATGGATATTGTACTTAAATAAATACAATTTGTAGGAGCACTCGTCTAAGTTGTTATATAAAATTATGACTCAGTTATTGGTTTACCAACAAATTAGCTCCTCTAAACCATTGTCATCCAATGCCATTTTACGTATCGTAAATCGGTTTCAAGTTGTCAGTACAATACTAAAGTTCTTTTAGGCAAAGCTGCCTTACCGGGACATGTCTAAATACTGGTATATAATACACAAATGCACTACTTTTTTATTTTGCATAATCACCGATAAGAAATATAATTCGAAACCTATAGCTTAAGGCATTCCACAAGGGTCAATTTTCAGTTCTCTGTCTTTCTTATTCTTTATAAATGACCTACTCTTGTTTCTTAACCGAATTGGGCACGCAGTCGATAAACACACTGACAGTTAAACCAGATTTAATTTCTCTAAAGAGCTCAGTGGGAGATATTTAAAACGAACCAATTCTTGGTTTTGCAAAAATAAGTTTTGAATAACAACAAAATTAATTACTAAAACCAAGCCAAAGGTTGCAAACCCCAACTTAGTTAACAAAACACATTTTGAAATATTTTCGTTGCTAGCAGGCAGAGAGTAATTTCACGTTGTTCAGGAATCTTTAAAATTCATAAAATCTACAGGCAAAACATTTGGATAATACACTCCATGAACCATTTTTATGAATGGATACGATTTAATGTAGCTCTCTCATCGCTATGCATAAACTATCTTAAAAACTTTTGCAGTCAAATTACCCGATTTATACGTCTTTAAATTGAAGCATCAATAAATTAGTGCAGCCAACGAAGGAGTTATTTTGTTGGAAAGGCAATATCAATAAGGGATATCCAAATATAAATATCTTAAGGCTGTACTAATCAGGCAGGCTTTTCCTGTAGAGTGCCGAGCGTGGGTTGAGGACCGCGTTATTTGCCCTTTTTCCACTCGACTACAGATCCGTACAAATCGTTGGTTTGATAACTGCTAATATACGGTCAAAAAATTTGTTTTAGTCCCAATGTTAGGTTTTTCCAAAAATCCTGCTAGTGGTTCAGAGAAATAATCTTACTTTGTGGTGATTATCTTTTCTAGTTGCGAACTTGAATGAAGCGATGTGTCTGTAACTTCTGAAGGTATTAACTTTGCAGCTTCTTTTTCTGGTTAAAAGTAATGGGTAAAAGTACAATTTTATGGAGGTTACCTGATATTATTTTCTGATGGAATTTAGAAATCCATATTCGTAGGTCAATATTACACATTAATTGGTGGCCCTAAATGTGAAAGCTTCCCCCTTTAGGAGGTTATTATGTTTCTAAATTCCAGCATAACTCGAATCCAGTCTCAGATGATGGATTTATTCCCCCTAGAGACAGTTCTGTCGAAGAGGGTGTCCGGCAGTGCATTGTTAAATGTTTCTTCTATATCTAAGAATCGGTGTTTATTCAAGAAACCCTGATTGTACACGACAACACAAGAGGAAGAGTAAGCGTAGATACACCTTTTGATTAGAGGTGCCCCCAAGGAAAGCACTGCCACACGTCTACCCCCTCACCCCTATAATTTCCGTAACTATTTAAAGATTCTACTATTTCGGGCACCCGATTGGCAACAAGCGCCTGGCCGTTTGGACTTTCCCTTTATTAAGATGACAAGTCAAGAGGAACTCAATCGTTTTTGAGACAGTACTCGCATAGAGGCAATCCGGCAGTGCATTCTTTCCTTTTATATTTAGAAATTCGTGATCTGTGTTTTTTCTTTTAAATAATTTTTGAACCTAAAAAAGGCGTTCACGCTACAAAGCTACGACCACAATCTTATCTCCGCAAAATTTGGCATTACAAATCTGCAAAGTGGCGTGACCTACGCGAGTTTTATCTTTCTTTTCCTTGGAAGGATGTCTGCCTTAGGGCTCAAAACACCTCTGAATCTGCTGATGAGATAACTCAAGTTATTCTAGCTGGTATGGAAAACGGCCAAAAAAAGCGAACATCCATGCCGAAATGTTGCAAAGTCTACATTAGATCCTCAAGGAAAGATTCTCCCAACTATCCCGAGAGTGAATTCCTCAATGCCAGACCTAGACACTAACAAGGTCACAGGATTGTACGGTGTTCTCGCAATTGTGCTTAAGAAATGTGCTGCTGAACTGACAGATCCACTATCCGCTATGCATGCTTTCCTTCTAACTGGAAATGCGCTCAGATGCAATCCATCTCGAAGAAAGGTAAAAAACAATTCCAAATAACTACCGATCGCCAGTATGGCTTCCGCAAGCACAGATCAACGGGAGATCTCTTGACTTACGTGACCTACCTCGATCAAAGCATCGAGAGCTACGGCGAATCTCGTGCAGTGGCTCTCGACGTATTCAAAGCATTTGATAGGCTGTGGCATGACGGATTGTTAAGCAACATAAACAACATATCTTGGCGTAATCACGTCAGCAAAAATGGCCAAGGCAGCAACACAAACGCCAGGAGCACTCTATAGAGCTAAAAAGTTGTACAAACCTCCCCAGATTTTAGTGCTCTATAAGGCCCAGATAAGACCATCTCTAGAATACTGTTCCCATGTGTGGAACTTGCTCAGGGCATTGGACTTCATATAGAGGAGAGTAGTCTGTCGTGTGGATGACCCAGAGTTGACTAGGGACCTTAATAGTCTTGAACATCGAAGAAAAGTAGCGGACCTATCTCTTTACTAACGATCAGTCAGGCACAAGCAGCTGATCAACATATGATTCAGTTGCGAACATCTAGGACGTGGCTGATACGAAACTCATTTTTCTGGATAACTGCTTCGCTCTGGAATGTACTTCCGAATAACGTCTTTCCCGAAAACTACAACCTACAGCGCTTTAAGTCCAACGTCCACCGTCGCACTGCTCATTGAGTGGTATAGGATTTTCCTTTTGTGGTTGTGCCGGTCATAAAAAAAAATCTGTCCGTAGGTCTCCTTATAGTTCACCACTAATACATTATTATTTTCTTGGATATCGACCATTTCAATAGATATTTACCGTATAGAGACTATTTTGTGAACGTTTTCCTCCAATTTTGCTAAATTTGCAATTTGTTAGTATAGTGCCTTGCCATTATGCAGCATCTGCTAAAATCTTATTGCTTCTTCATATCGCGGCAATTTCCAAATTTCTATGAACTATTTTTTTAGTTCTTCTTTACAGCGAAAACTGCTACGGGGCGAATGAAGGATTAGTAACCTTCAGACTATTGGACAGATCTTTAGTTCCAAAGCAGGAGCCAGATATTTCATAATATTCTTATTTCCTGCTTGCACGATGGTATTGTGCAATTGTAGCGCAATAATTTGAAGAAATCGCTATGCTCTCTGTAATATACAATAGTCATATTATAAGTGTTTTTATTACTGTTATTATCATTACTATTTCTACACAACTGGATAACAATACAAAATTAAAATTAATGAATTCATTAATAATAACAGTTTTCAGGGTATTAAAGCTCAGGAGTATAATTCATTATGTATAATGGATATTCATCACACTAACTAGCTATTGGTAACATATAATTTAACCCGGTATTAACACAACTCATAAACTCGGCTTCTTGGAAGCATATTACAAGATGGGAAGGTGGATATGATACTGTTCACTTAGTCACCCGTAACTAAAAAGTATTATTCTTGCATGAAATAAGTTGCAGGCAGCAATCAGCAATAACAATCAGAAGTAGGTCTAGGTTAAAATATACGAGGTGCTTTCCATATCAATCATCCGATATACTTTGTTGGTGCGTTTCTTAAATCTCTGTTCCTTGCGAACTATTTTCCAGTCCGATATAATTTATCAATAAAGCTTGAACTATTATAGCCATAGCATGTTCTTTTGGATACGCAGAAAAACGTTTAATTTTTTTTTTCAAATCAAGCCTATTAAGCCTACTTTAAGGCCGTATTTTTAGAAAGGATATATAAATGTTATTGCATATTCCATCTTAGATGTTTTTGATCATTAGCACCTTAATAATTAGAACGAAGAAGTTAAAGCCAGACTAAGATGTATTTAAGAGACCTTAATCCTAAAACTGTAGCTCTAGGTGATTTTAACTAAATCGCTGTAATATTCGAAAAAACCATAATATAAATATTTACTAGTAGGGGGAAAGGATCTCTGGTGAGCCTATCAGGTTATTGTATACGCATTAACTCCTTAAATATATTTCCTGTTTAACTAGATGCCATTCTATGCAATGCCCTCACCCATAACTTCAACTTCAACAGTTTCGTTTTTAATTTCTCTGCATTCTTTTATGGTGTATATTTTTTATATACTATTTATATCAGCTGCATCATCTGATTCAGTCGGGTTGAGTTTTCTCGAAATCGATGTAACGGCATTGCTGCTGTAATATGTAATGGGTCCACTGTTCTTACTTTAATGATCAAAAAAATGTAATTTTTAACACTAAGCTGTAAGTAATAGATTTTTGGCTTTAATGTATCGTCTCCAAAGTATCTGCGATCTCTTAGATGGTTTATTTTTGTGTGACTTTATATTTTAATATTTAAAACCCGAATTGTATGAAAATTGACATACACATCTGAACTTACCTTGAAAAACTTGAAATATTTGTGACCTTAACTGTCATTATGATCTCATCCCTTACAAGGCTATTTTAGGTGAAAGCTTACATCAGTTTCGAAAAACCAATCATTTGATGGTTGGCGTAAAGCAAGTAGTGCAGTAGCTCGAAATCACAACTTTCAAAATTCATATCATCTTAGTATCATGAGATGACATAAATTTCGAAATATTATCCTCCTCTTTTTAATATATATTATTATAATTCAATTTGTCTTTTGAAGCGTATCGTCATTTATCATAGAAATATTCCTTGGTGGTTTAATTGCTTTTTTATATGGAAGACGGTACAAATAGATATTAGACAATTATGATATCGTAAAAGAGAAAATGTTATAATGATGAGAATGAAAATATCACACAATATGCTTCATCCGAATAGCTCTGATTTTTTACGTAACATTGATATATATGACTTAATGAGAATTGATTAGCTACTTAAACTATAGAGAGTGACGATGTCCACTTGTAAAGTTTCTAGACAACCAAATCATGAGGCCGCAATTTCAAACAACTTTGGCTGGGATCTTTTTCGTTATCGCTATACTTTACCTATCTTGGGGGTATTCAAACAAAAATTGGATTAAGGGCCATAATATATATTAAAGTACTACAACACTTATCCTCTGTCACAACAAATGCATCACTTATTTTTGTATGTTTCTCAAAGTTTTAGGATTGAGTGGTAAATATAGCCTAGATTCACCTGAAAGAGACTAAAATATATTTCAAATCGTTTGAACGCTCGTGGATAGCTGACAATGTTGAACATATGTTAGGGGCTAAGAGGAACAAAAATACTGCTGACACTAACTAAGATAGTCAATAAATTTCTTACCAACAAAAAATGCCTTGATAGCATCTTGTCTCATGAACAAAAAACAGAACTTGTTTTGCAAATATTATACCACTTGAATTAAGCGGTATCGTTATCAATACTCAACGAAACTACTTTTCTGATTCTCCCGGTAAATTCGTTATGCTACATTACAACATCAAACAGACAATCTCCATGTAATTTGACATAAGTTATGAGATCAGTTAAGTGCAAAACATTCAGGTCGAATTTGTACCAAGTTGGAAAACATTCACGTACGTGAAAATGGAATAAGTATCTTAACCGTATTATTTCGCGAATGTATATCTTATTTTTAGATGTGTGACGAACTCGGTCACCTTTCTAAATGTTGTTGTTATTTAATACATAATAGAGATAGAGACTGATTGACTGCTGCAGTTATAGACATGTGGTGGGACTCTCTTCTTCGTTATATCAAAGTGTTTAATAGTGAAAAAAAGCCTTATCACTTGAATAAATGCTGACTATATATGTCGGTCATTCCTCCTGCATGACCAGCCCAGTTCCATTTCAGTTTCGCCACCCCTTTCACTGTCTCTCGTATTTTTGCTTTTGACTGTGTCAGTTGTAGCTTCATCTTAACTATTTCATCATGATAGAGCTTGAACACCATAACTAAGAATATTTAGTACCAGTGGGGAAACTTCAAAATTTAGGGCTCCCCGCAAAAGTCAATTCGGGCCCCGTTCAGGGATGCGAATTTACGTGGTAAAAGATAAAAGAATATAAGGGCGAATAAGGAATAAGTAAAATGGCAAAAGGTAGAGTCGGGAGGATCTTTTGATTGGAAAAAGCGGGGTAAAATGCGATCTAGACAAGGGGCAAAATGCCAGCTGCGCACGGACAATAAGCAATATAGTGTTAGCTGAGCGCTGGCAGTGTCTTGCTAACATTTTCGTGGTGTCCTGCTTGTAGTTCCACCACTGTACGTACAGCGCACACTGATCATAAATTTTCCTCTTGAGACATATGAGATTGTTATATTTCAATACCTCTACCCGCTTCTTCTATAAATATCACAGGTTTGATTATCTCTAACAATTCTTGTTTCGGGCTCCATGTGCTTGTAGGAGATTGTTTGCCCGAACTGTAGAGTATTAGTCAAGGTTCCATGGCTTATAGCAAGATTTGCCATAAATTGCGACTACGAGTATAGCTGTTCTTAACTTAGAGAGCATAGCAATCACATCGTCAACTCTATCGTATGTCTGTAATCGGAACTAGGTCGTCGGCGAAGGGAAAATGATTTAGGTCGATCCTCATACGATTCCACTCAATCCTTTCACACTATCATATGTATATTGGAGAACTGTTATTAAAAATGGTGGTGAGATGGTACACCCGTTTCTATGTTAAACATGTTTGTGTATTCCTGTAGTATCATTCAAGCAAATGCATCTAGCATAGGTATATGTTTCTAAATGTAAAATATCTTGATAATTCGGCTTTCAGCTAAAGCTTTATTTATATTGGTTAATTCAGTCAAACATCGTTTTATAATCTAGGCATATGTGGATCAGTCAGGAACTTGTTGCACTCTACGTATTTGTCGACCAGCACCAGGTGATCGTTTGTGTCGAGGCTAGATCTATAGCCTGTCTGTTCTCGTAGTTGATAAAGGTCGAGCTACAGTCAGGAGTTTGTCCGTATTTTGGTAAAGAGTTTATACATGTGACAGAATAAAGGGATTGGTCGATAGTTGACATAGTGCACTATTCCAGTCTGAAAATATTTTTGAGGTGATAACGTCTTTAAGCGCGTTGAGCACAAAAGTGGTCGATAGGGAGCGAAACTGAGCCATCAGAGGAGTTAGGCTCGACTATGTAACGCTCGTTCGAGTAAAGTCGGCTGGAGTAGGGAAGTCAGCGGATCAATTTTCCGATTCCGAGTTTTATTAATTATGAAGACACTTTCTGGACACATTCTTTTTGATGGTCTTTGAAATTGTCGAGATCGAAAAATGGCGAATATTTGTAAGTAGAAGTCCATTTTTGAAGTGGAGTTGCTATAGTCTTCCCCCTTCTTCTAACCCGCTAAAATGGCGAATATTTTTTGTGAGTGCATATTTTTGGAGACACTTGAATCATTTGGATCATTCTAGCGCCTAAAAAGTCGCGAGAATAATAAAAAAATAACGATATTACAGTCCGATGGGAAATAACTAGGACTCAATGCTTCTCTGTTTCGAAAATGTCGGAAAAATGGAATTTTGGAAAAAATTTAAAAACATCGATCCATCAGAAAAATGAAGGATTTTTTTTCGGGAAAAAATATTTTAAAACCATCACGAGAATCTACACGGAAAACTGCACAAGAAGCCAGTTTAGAAATGATGATGCCTCTCAATTCGGATTTTAGCATGCGGAGACCAGGAGATGCCCGCTATTTCGAAAATGTCGAAAAAATTGACTTTTGGAGAAAAATGTAAAATCATCGATTTATCAAAAAAAATTATATTTTTTTTATAGAAAAAAACATGATGATGCCTTTTACTTTTATGCATGCTAGTTGAAATGAAACTTTTCGTCATTTCGAGTTTTAGCATGCCAGAGATACCAGGATCGAAGCACGATGCCTCCAAGAAATGTCTCTTTTATTTTATTTTTTAATATGACTTTATTGAAGTTGTCACTTCTATCGTGTGAGCTTAAGCACACACCGTATTTCTATTTTCATCAAGGAATCATTTATTGAATAGAATCTGGAGGAATTTTATTAGAGACTGTTTTCCCTCAGTGATTGCCTCGATAACTCGATGTTTCAGAACCCTGCTTCTCTATATAAATGTATTTAAGTCTTCTATAAGTGTTTAAAATTTCCTCCCTTTTTGTTGTAACCTTTCTTTGTTTTTTAGTTTATAGTTTTCGATTCCTCATCACCTTCATACTTTTTCAAGTTTTAAAAGAAATTACTCGTATTTTTAAAGGGTACAGTCTGAATGTTTCATCAAAAAAACTAACTAAAATATTTGTATAATCGTCTGCGGCGATGCCCTATTATGAGTCCGACAATGTATAGTACATACCATTTTTTCTGCGACCAAAAAAATTAATAAAATATTAATATTTTTGAACGAAAGGAAATAGCAGTAAGTTTTCCACCCTAGGCAGAGAAGATAATATTACTGGCCTGTTATTGAAGAAAATGTGTAATTGCAAGGTAGATTCTAATGATTCTAAAAAATCTGATATAGAAAATAAAGTACAAGCTGCGTTATGCAAGTTTATTTCGCAAAAGTCAAATAAATTATACCAGAAAATCTATGAAAACTTTGAAATGTATTTTACGCACATGCGCCTTAAAAATTTGACTTTTAAGCACACGTGTGTAAAACACTATTATTTCGGTATCGAAATTATAATCGAAAAGTGCCTATATATAACAATTAAAAAAAAGATAAATTATTTGGAAGCTTTCGTTCAATACTATAGCCTTTCATATAAGATAAATATTTGTCATTTTAATATTATTATTTGATATTCTTTACACCGCTATAAATAATAAAAAATAGAATCGGTTAGCGTATTTAGGAAGCCTCCGCGTTATAGAACCTCAGCTAAATAACGCTGCCTGATTGGCAGGATAAGCACGTGTGTTACACTAATCCCGCCCGACAATGTTGTTTACGTTTTTTCACTTCACGCATTATTAATTTGTATTCATGCAATGCCCTCCGCGTCGCCGGCGCCGCGGGGTGCAACCAACAAAAACTGACCCAAACGAATCCAAGGCATACCAAAATAACTAACTAATCCAAAAAATAAATAAATAAATAAAAAAGTGTTGCAAGGGCTGGCGTCGAACACATCACTTTGCGTTTTTAACACGCCAGTTCTACCATCTGAACCAGGCGTTCACATTCCAGCTTTTCTCGAACAGTCTCATACGTGCGTAAGTAAATTAACGTAAACAACGTTGACGGGCGGGGTTGGAGTTAGCCAATCAGGCGGCGTTATTTAGCTCAGGTTCTGCAACGCGGAGGCTTCCTAAACACGCAATCGGTTAGGTTTTTGAAACAGAATTCAATATTCGTTAGGTCACATTTGATAGGTGTTACTTTTAAATTAGTTTAAAATTATTGAAAATCATTCAAAAAGAACACTTAGGTTTAAAAAAAAACACAAACTGGCAACTGCCCTATTATAGAAATATTCAAGAATTGGATCAAGTCTTAGCAATGGCTTCAATTATTCTCGACAAAACAATATACAGGGTGTTTGTGCACCAAATATTTGCCTGTTGCGCAACAGAAAACCCCAGACATACAAATACATATTGCTTAAAACAAAGAGTTGAACACCTGAAATTGTTCAAATTATAAGAGGAAGTTTTTATCAAGATCCAAATAATATCAATATTTTGTGTCATATTTGGCTGATAAAAATTCGCAATCTGTTGAGCCAATTTCTTTTCAATGACGTTCATCAATACAAGTTTGGCGCTGCATTTTAAGGCATCAGGTCCGGTTTTTTCTGTGGTACCTAAGTGAATGAAGATATCTGAAACTTTTGATAAATTGATCACTTTATGGATTAACTACCATTTCAAACTTGGAAAAATATAATTTGGCAACAAGACTGCGGCGGCGCACATCTGCATAATATTCTGATAGTAAGAGACTTTCTTCATAATAATTATCCAGTGTGGATGGGTAGATATGTAACAATCTACTGGCTCGCGAACTTCCCAGGTCTAACGCCCATGGATGTGGTATTTGAGAAATATTCAGAGAAAAACTGTAGAAGAAATAAGAAGAAAATTAAATGAAAATGAGAATGGATAACAAACAATTGATTTTAAAATCGTTTATAACCACAAAGGAGGAGGTGGTAATTAAATTTTTAATTGACCACTTTAATTACTGAACTGTATTAACATAGGTTGGTGGGATTTTATTCATAGGTGTGAATTGAAACATGTATTATATTTTTAGGTATTATGTAATTTAATAATGCAGTATTTAATTTACATTAAATATGATCAATAAATAAAATGTTTTCTAACTACTTTCATGCATGCATCCTTGCACACACAAAACTCAATACTTTACATCAGGTTAACTATTAGTACCTAAGTATCTAATACCTAGCAAAACTTCTCGATTATTTGAATTTAACACGAACTCCATTCTTTACTGAATTTAATCAAACTTTCTTTCATTTTAAAATTTCAACTGACTGCTTTTCCGTTTATACTAAATACCTTTTCTACCTTGCTTCTTCTACAATTATCTCAAGTTGACTTTACCAGAGGTATAAGACTTCGAAACTTGATTCGAATCTTGAGTACAGGGACAAATTTGTCTAACTACAATTTTCCAACCGCCATTTTTACCTTCTTGAATCGGCACGAATAACGGGAGAAAATGCGTAAAAACGCCCAAAAGAGTCCCTAATTCAGTTTTGAAAAAGGGAAACATAGTACACCAGATATTTCCTATATATCTGTGCAAACAAATAAGAAAAGGACCCAATATATTAGCGACAACGGAGCCACGACGAGAGGTAGATGTTTTACTTCTTCGACTCAACTTAAATTTTTCCTATCGGCAGGCGGCAGGGATAATAGAGCAGGAATTAACGCAGATGAGAGGGTAAAAAATACTATTTCTCTATTTGACATATTATGTTGTTTACATAACATTGACGGAGACAAAAATATATTAAATTTAAAAGGTTTTCCTTGACGAAGAGTGACAAATTGTTATATTTTCAGCGATTGTTTTATATACACATCCAGGTTCGGACTAGGGAGTATTTTTTCTCTATTCTTTAAATGTACAAATTGCTGTTTATATGGGGTGAAATAAATCTATTTGGGTTTTAATTATGGCTCAATCATACTACAAACATACAGGGTGTTTTGCACCAAACTATACGGTGAAAAACGACAAGTGAATACACATGTTGGGGTGTTTCCCCAACAACTTGTGTAGAGCATGTAATTAAGGAAAGAATGTGGAAACTTGATGATATGTTAGATGAGACTATCCAGCCGCTAGTTGTTTCTCTGAATATCAATGACGACAGTACGGCCGACTACTCAGAAGGTGAATAGGACTACCTAGAAGACCGTTTTGCACTTCCTTTCAAACCTAACTCGTGAGGTGAAGAATTGCTGCAAAAATGTACTATTCCGTCTTAATGTAGGCATTAACGAAATATGGTTTTTTATTATTTTTTTATTCATAAACACTTGTTAAATAACATGCTTATAGATACGCCACTGGCATATCAATTTACTTGACCAAAATAAAATCGATGTAAACTGGTTTGCACCTTTAATATCAACCATAAATTTTTTGTTACCTGTAATTTTGAATCTAACTTATAATATGGGGTTTTATTTATATAGGCATTAAATAAAATTGGTCCAAGGATTGTTTCTTACGGAACACCTATTTAAATGTTCATAGCGTCACTATATGATTTTCTAATTTTGGCCATTTGCTTTCTAGCTGTTCAGTATGACGAACTATTTAAAGGGTCTTGGTAAAATTATGAAACTTAGCGTTTCTCTTGTTTGTTTGAAAAAATAGTTTTTTTTATAAATAAACATCTTTGCCCAAAATATTTTCAGCATAAAATTATTAGGTCAGTCACATCAACGATTAATATTATCCATGTCTTTTATATTTTCAGGGATTCGTCCATGTTAGGGTATGGTTTCCTCAATTTCCTGGAGTAGTAATGCAGTCGGATCAAGAATTAATAATTATGTGCAAGCCTCCTGAACCAACTATCATCGAAAATAAAGCTGCAGGTTTCGCAGGAAGTTTGTAAGTGTAATAATGTTTTCTCATAATTTAAATCAATTTATAGGACCAGTTTCTGACATACATACAAACAATAATAATATTTGTTCAATCTTATGACCAAGCACAAAGTATACTTTGGTATAGATTACGTTAACAAATCTTTTTTTAGCTTAGTTACATAAGGTCCATAGTCTAAAAGCACTACAATTTAACTACTCAAATAATTTACTATAGAGTAAGAGCATTTTAATTTTAAATAGTTAATAACTTTTTGAATTTACAAAAATTATTAATGGCCTGAAAATAACTGGGCAGTTTATTATACTACTTTATTCCAATGTACTAGGACTGCTTTCAAATAAAGCAAGGCTATGTGCAGGTATGCGCAGACCATTTTGCATTATTGTTATGCACAAAATTATTTATATCCATCGCTAACAATGCGACTCCAGAAGGAAATACCATACTTACCTAATAAGAAAAAAGTATATTTTTACTACAAATTTGTTTTAGTCTATACATAGTAGAAGCTACAGAAGACAATTTGCAAGATACATCGTTTATATGCATTTCCCAGTGTAAATTACTTTCCAAATATACACCCAAAATTTTAGGACTGCAAGGACTGCGAATTCACTCTAAGTAATAATGAACTGTTACTAATACGAGTACTCGTGATGAAATTTCTAAATACTGTTTTATCTTGGTTAACACGCATTCGATTATGATTAAGCCACCGGACAAATTTATCAACCATAATTTGCGTGCGCACCTGCACTAAAGAAACCGCCAGTATCAAAACAAAGGTAGCTGGTATCGTCCGCAAACATGGTCAGCTGGCCGTCCTCAACATTATCCGGTAAATAACAGAAACAACAAGGGCCCCAAAACAGAACCATTTAATTAATAAGGGACTTGAACGGCTATTATTTATCTCTACTAGCTGATACCTATCCTTAAGGTAAGACGTCAACCAATCATGCACCTTACCTCTAAATCCATTATTATACAATTTACACAGCGGAAGTGCATAATCCACCAAATCGAATGCCTTACTTAAATCCATGAAAACCCGAATACATTTATCATTACTATCAAAATGCTCATATAAACAATTCAAAAATTGCATTACGTTCGACTGGGTAGATATGCCCCTTAGGAAACCGTACTGGAAATTGCCCAGTATTTTATTTCGCTCTATAAAACTCGTCATTTTGTTATAAACTACTCCCGCCAATACTTTAGCAAGAGCTGGTAATATTGACACTGGTCTGTAGTTAGATACCCCTTTATTTTCCGCTTTTTTATGCACAGATACTACCTTTGCAATCTTGAGGGTATTGGGAAAAATCGATTCAGAAAGAGATAAATTAACTAATATGTCATCGGTGTTATAAAAAATGGCATACCCATGATAACCCTAGAACTTATACTATCAATTATTCCAGTTAGGGAAATTTTAATGGCTCCAATGACTTTCGATAATTCGATCTCCGAAGCTGCATCCAAGAACATTATTGAGCAATTTGTTTTTATTTTAAACTCATTTGGTTTATTATTTGCAGGAGGAACTGTAATTTTTTCGGTCTCCAAATTAACTATTTCCATATTGATGTTTTTTTGTTATTAATGTTCATATTAATAACTTTCCGTACAATTTTACATTGATTATCAGAATTCATATACAAATTATCATAAAAATTTTTTTTGCCAATCCAATGGTTTTGTTATACTTTTTTTTATAGCAGCTATATAAAACTTTGTCGAACTCGTTATTCAACTCAGTTTTTCCTGAATAATTATTTTAATGTTCTTAAGGAATTTTCGATATCGAGGGTCAACCATGGTTTAGCATTATTTTTTCCGCTGTTGAGTTGTTTTAGTGGAAATGACAAACTCATATAATGTTTAATTGCATTTATTAAATTCTGAAAAGCAGTGCCCACATTTTCTCGCTCACATACTGTAATCCAATCTTAAGACTGTAAGTAACCCAACAGTCCTTTGAAATTATTCTTACTATATAATCTTACAAATTGATCATCTTCATTATTAACAAAATCTGTTAATATGCTAAAACTCTGTGCTGAGTGATCCGAAAATCCATTATGGGCATATCGATCCACTAAAACTCAACAGTGTTCCGACCTTTGCTTTAACCCCCTAGGGGGTCTCTACTGCAGGCCGAGGGAGAACTTCCGGGATTGATTCTTATTAAGGCCTGATCTTCCTACTTTGGAGCCTCGCTGTGATTACTACGATCACGCCTCAATTTGTTCGTTGTGTCGTCCTGCTTTGTGCTTCTTGGCACTGGTCGTCTCTTGTGTGATCACACAATTAGTCTCCTAGGTCTTTTATGTTTAGCACATCTGCGTCTTCCTAGATCGTCTGGATTATAATCTATTATTTTCCTTAGATCTTCATCGGCATGGTTTTCTGCCTAGCCTTTTCGACTATGAGGTCCTCTAACGATTGTAACTGTAGGTCAGCCTACAGGTCGGCATTTCTGACGAACCAAGGTGCGCCAGCTGATCTCCCGATCATGGGATTTAGTATAGCTATTACCCGCTTGGTTTTGTCTCTGGCCGCTTGGATGTGCCCTTTCGATGTCAAGCCACGATCAAAGTGCCCTCCAACGTACTTGACTTCGTCGTTTCAAGGTACGTCGATGCTCTTTATCCAAATGTGCAGTCCAGGCAGTCTTTCTTTTCCTCTCGTCCAGTTTGTCATCCATGCTGTGAGTACGTCTGTTGCCTCCTGTAGCATAGCGCTTATCCTCCTTATATCTTTGTGGGCAAATTGTATAATTGTGGTCAAATGATGGTATATCATATGTGAATATTGAGTACAGGGACGGTCCAAGGGCTGAGGCCTGCGGCACTTCTGCCTTTAATCCTCACATGAATTCTTCTGCCCGTTAGGTAGCTCCTTATAATATTGGTGATCCGGTAAGAGTAACCCCTACTAGAATCTTATAGTACATCGCCTAATGCCATACTCTGTCAAAGGCTTTTTCTGCGTCTAGAAAGATTGCCCCTGTCGCTTGATCGTTGTTAAAGCCTTTTGTTATGTATTCTACTACCTTTAGCAGCAGTAACTCCTATGAATTTCTTTTCCTAAGTCCGTATTGGAAACAGGGAATCATCCGAGTTCGTTGAATTCGTCGTTGAGTCTTCTTAGGATCACTCTCTCAGCGACCTTGCTCATAGCCGAGAGGAAACTGATGGGTCTGTAATTTTCTGGATGGGCCTTATTCTTACCTCGTTTAAGTATTACAATCACCTCCGCCTCCTTCCACCTGCCACGAGAGTGGTTAAGTCCCATCATTGCATTGATAATGTTAGCCGTTGCTCTGATTCCTTTTTTGGGAAGCTTCATGAGCATCAGGTTTCTGATATGACTTTCAGCCTCTTTATGATGTTTGCAACCTCACCTGGTGAGCTGATTTCTGTGATTGTTACGTAGACTTTTAGTTTTCTTTTTTGATGTTGTACTTTTGATAGGTTGACAGGACAGTAACAGTTATAGTCAAATATAGACTGGTCCATATTATAGCTTGTACTGTAGTTTTTATTCGACTACAGCAAACTTTTTTACACTACATTGCTCGGATTCATGTCCCTGATTCACGCAGGGCAAACATCTGTCTCCATTCTTATAATCATTAGCCTTATGATCATATTCCCCACATTTGTAACACCTGATCATTGAAAAGTGATCTAACATCCTACAATGGGAATAATTTACAAATACGCTGCTCTTTACCTGATTTAATCAGTTCATAGGTTTCTGCATCACACTCTACAATACCCATATATTTAGTTTCTATTTTTTTTTAGCTATTATTAAATTAAATGGGCTCTTACTGTGTTGTAAAAAAAAATCATAAATCATCTTCGATATCAACAACCTTTATTGGAGGGTTCTTGTCTTCAGGAATATTTGGTTTTAAGTTTTTTGTCCACTGAGGTTCTTACATTTTCAAGCTCTTCTTTAGTTTTACATTTAATTAGTACTCCGCCATATTTAACATCTTTAAATTAAGTTATACCTATTTTCAATTCACAGTTTTTTGACTATGAATGTACGTTTGCAGCAATAGGCTAAGCTGCCAATAAGACACTTATCACATATAGAATTTTATTAGAAATGGGCACTGAATCATTTATATATTATTCCGTTCTAAACACTTATGAGCAATAAACTCGAAAACTGTTCTCTGAACTATCTCAAGGTGCCAATATTTTATGAAAGATTAAATTCCATAGAATTGCATGGAACTAGAGCTTAGAACTGACACAACTGAAGTACAGTGTCTTTAAACAATACATAGTACAGATTTCCTAGCCTCGTTGGTTCAAATACTGAAGGGCCATTTCTCAATTCCAGTTCTCTCTAATCTAATATACAATAATTTTAAAACGATTATGCAAATAAAATTATCAAAACTTCAAAGTTTCTAAAATGTTCATTTTCTGTGTCCCACAAGTTACTACTAATATAATAATATATTTATAATTATTATAGAATAAGAAGCAATATTTGTTATTAGTTATTGTAAAAGTAGGCACGTTATTTATTATAAACTGTTTATTTTAAGCCCTCATGGAGCAAGAGTATCGGGAGTAGTAGAAGAGACGCCTGGTAGATTAGAATATGAAGTTGCGTTATACAAAGAAGCGCCAGCAGCGAAAATCAACAACATGACAGGAAGCAATGAATTACCGGTGGATCAAGCAGTACCAATTGGTAAATTAATCTTATAACATTCCTAAATAATAATGATATGATGATTAAAGTACTGCATACCAAGGTTAACTTGCAAAGCAACTGAATGTGCCAGAGAGTTTTTCCTTCGCAAATCATGTGTTATTGTCTAATGAAAATCTATATGAAAAATCAAATTTGTTGATGATTCTTCTTACAGTATCTCACCATCTATTCTGGTTTCTTCTCAGTCAACTGCATCTTCTAGATGTATTGTGATCTAATAACATTATGCAGTGCAACATGTTTTATGGCTCCTATTACAACGGCTCGCCATCTATCCCGATTTTTTTGAAGGCAAGCGGCTACACCTAAATTATTTCCAAAAAATTTTGGTGATGTCTTCCCAGCCTCGGAAAAAGAATTCTACAAATTACGATCACGTCATATTTTATTAAGCTGTGTTATTGGACTTCTTATCAACTATGTACTGCGTCTTATCTTTCCTTCAGAGTTTCTCAAATTATTGTGTATGAGTGAAACCATATACATAAAATTCTTTGTTATTTCCTCGGTCAATAATCATGATTCCGGTTTTATCATATTTTACTGAGGGTCTTTATTCGAAACATATTATTGTAAGGCTCTCTAAAAGGCGACTAACTTGTTCATCGGTTGCGAGTAATCTGGTGTCATCGGCAAACCACGGATTGGGTAATTTGTCGACCTATTCACTCCGCCTTTTCACTCATCCAGTGTATGCCACGTGTTACAGAATCAGAGGACCAAGTAATACCGTCCATAAGCTTTGTTACTTAGCATTGCCAAAGTGTTTAGAGTACTCGACACAATATAATAAATCAAAATATAGTAATAGGTATTTGTTCTCCGTGTCAACGTTCCGATCGGATATGCAGTTTCGCAGTAGTTTTTAGATTATTTTTCGTGAAAAGATATGAAAACTGAGGTTTTCCAAATATGGAGTCTCATTCCAGTCTCATAGCTTTTTTAGCATATGGGAAAAATCAATCTCCATAGTCTTACCTGTCTTTAGCTTACGGTGAGTCTCATTCATTTCTACATCAGGTATCTGCTACGTTGGGGTTTGGAACCTTCGGCAACCATGTTAGCATCCACAATACCGAAACAGAATATTTGCACTCGACGCGTGTTTCGCTAACCATGTTAGCATCATCAGGAGATGATCAAAACTCAGTTTTAATCACCTCCTGATGATGCTAACATGGTTAGCGAAACAAGCGTCGAGTGCAAATATTCTGTTTCGGTATTGTGGATAAAACTCAGTTTTAGTGATTAGATCAGGTATCTGGTTCAAGCTCGAAATTGCCGGACAACTTTTCTAATGTATTATGGTTATCATCTGCCTGAAAATTTTTACAATATTTTCGCCATAACGCAGCCATGTATAGATAGATTATTTCTAACACTATCCTAAGAGTTCTTTGTTATTCATGCTCCAGGTACCTACATTTTCGACTTAGCAGGAGGACTTTTTGAAAGATATCTGCTTGTGTTATGACCTGCATTTGAGTGCAATTCTATGCATGTTTTCTCAACGAACAGATTTTTGTTCCTTTTACAGTTTGAATGAAAATGTAGTTCACATAAACAATCCTGTTAAAGTCGTCGAATAGGTGCAATTGCTAAATATCAAAATTAATATCTATTAACTATCATTTGAAAACTATTTACTTAACGTATGAGTTTCAAGTTGGTTATTAACTGACTGCTAATGTCTGTTAAATAAATAGTTATTCAATATTCAAAAACCGATTTAGCAAACTTGTTTAAATTATTTTTGGTCCCTATAGTTTAATAAAGTTACTTAATATATATAATTAATTTTTGAAATGCTTTCCTGACCAAATAATTCTGGATCATGTCCAGATTTTAAAAAACCTTTCCTTTTAAAAATATTTCTAAAAGCCATTTGATCTCATATGATAAAAATTTGAATCTCCTCTATACATCGTATTCGGTAAGTATATGTCAAAATCTCGTCTGTATACAGAAAACGTCGAAATAACCCCAGTGCCAGTGTTTCATATATTTTTTCCCTCTAATTTCAAGGAACATAGAGAGATATTTGCCACCTCAGTCGTGGGTCCAAAACTTTAACAGTCGCTTTTCAAACCTAATTTATTACATAATTTGGACAACTCTCTTAAGGGAAAGTACTCTACATTTATTTCGAAAAAATAAACCATTTGCGATGAAAATCAACCTGTTTGCGTGTAGCTTGCGGATACGTTTAATTAAAATAAATTAGAATTACAATGAAGACCATTAGGCATCGTTTTTTTACCATGGTAACCATTAATGACAATTGGCAAGGCCTTAAAAATTAAATTTAATAATGGAACCTTACTCCTATACATAATATGCTGGCATGCAAGCATGGAAGCAAGAAGAATGTATGCCAAAAGATTTCCAAATCGAAATTTACCAGATCGCGCGAGTATTTGACAGGATTGATCGCAGCTTAAGAAAAATAGGCAAAGTATAAATTAAAACAAAAATGAGTTAAACCAAACCCATTTTAGAAAATCTTTTACCGCGTCGTGGTGTCGAAGGGTTTTTTATGGCAGTGGCACACATACTAAAAGGAAAACCTACAACACTCGACGAGCGGTGTGTGAGCCAAGATGTTGATTGGCATGGTTCTTGAATAGTTGCAGGTTGTATTTAGGGGAAACGAATGTCCTGGGCGTGAGTTCCGCAGTGATGCAGTGCGCCAGACAAAGCAGTTGTTGTAAAGCGACGTTCTAGGTGTTGCCAGTTGTAAAACGAACGGGGGCGCTCTTGCCAGGTGTTGCTGGGGGGATGATGCAGGTCAAATCCTGGGAACATCTGCTGTGAAAATCTCTGTAAAACAGGTATATCTCGGCCACATGTCTGCGGTGTTCCAGACGATCTAGATCCCGGGCCAACTCCGGGTTGCCGACGAGAAGCACTGCTCTCTTCTGGCAGCTTTAGGGTGTTCTTATTTGCGCTTTCTAGACCAAGAGCAGCTGCTGCGGTTTATAAAGTTTTTTGTGGCGAAATAGCGCACCAAGTTTCTGCGGGGCTGATTATGCGATGCAAGCAACGTGGTCATGCCAGGACATATTGATGTTGATCGAGACACTTAGTAGTCTGATTGACGAGAATGAACGAATTCGGTCGATTTTGCCATGATGATATCCGTATTGGCTTTCTTGGTAAACGTGGCTGCTTGGGTTCTTGCTGCATTGAACTGTACCAAATTCCTGTTGCCTCAGGTTCGAACTTTCTCAATTACTTGATTAAGTGTTGTAATCTACTCCTGCCTGCGGTGATAGGTATCAGTCGCTGATAAAGGCTTTTTTCTTCAAACGTCAGTAAATCCGTCATTACTCGACTGTGTAGGCGGCCGTGAAGTTTAATTTTTCCTCCGCCGGAGCTTTACTTCTCACTTTTTCGCCGGCGGAAGTAAAAGTGTTGTCCTAGCAACATAGATACCACAAACAAACAGCAAAACAAGCGTCAATAAACCAGATTTATTAAACTAAAATTTGTATTTATCACTCAATTTGTGCACTGCATTTCTAAAAATCACTAATATACGAACAAATTGGTTATTATTTAATCGAACTTACTCAATAACTGCTTATCAATACGGAATTAAAACGTAATCGAAGACGCAATTTAAAAAAATATAATGATTGTTGGCAGTGTCCACTGACAGTTTTATGTTACATTACTATAACAACAACCTGTGCCTATTCACCGACACCGGTCTAAAGGTATGGTTTCGGTAGAACTGCTGGCATTAACGTCTGGCCGCGACGCCTGGCAGTCAAGCACCGATCTCTAGGAAAATAGTATATGTTTCGGACGCTCTAGCGAAAACACATATATTATCTTCCTTAAGATCGGTGCTTGACTGCCAGACGTCGCGGCCAGACGTTACTGCCAGCAGTTCTACCGAAACCATACTTTTAACCGCCTTGCGAACCCACTTATCTTTAATAATAATTATTATTACTATTAAAAAGAGATGTTTTTGTATTAATTTGTCGACATTTGAAGAAAAAACATCATATTTTATTTGGAGGAAAAGTTACTTTTCCGCCATATAAAATAATATACTATTATGATCTAAATTGGGAGATAAGGATACTGTCATCTGGAAAACTGTAAACAGAATTATTGGTTTTGGTCAGCAGGTCATTAATATAAATGAGGAACAGAGTTGGTGAAAATATTGCGCCCTGAAGCACTCCCGCATTAATGGAGAATATGTCTTAGATGTGTCCATCAAGTGCAACGTGCAGGTTCTTAAGGAAACTGCAAGCCAGCTACAGAGAGACGCTGCTGGCAGTCCGGAGGACGGCAGTTTGTTGAGCAATCCGGCATGCCAAACTCTGTCAAATGCGTTCGAAATATTCAATCCAATCGGTAGAGATTCTCCGTAGTTCTCAATTGCTCTACTTCATATATGACTGACATAGGCCAATATATCTCCCGTCGGTCACTGTTTACACTTTGCAGAAGCCGTATTGGATATCGCTAATTATTCTGTTGGTCTCGAGAGACTTGAGTAGTTGCTAATTGACTACACATTCAATAACTTTGGAGATTATTGGAAGCAAGACAATTGGGCGATAGTTTGAGGGCGTGGTTGATGGGTAAATCCCTTTTCGGCAATACAGAGAAAAAAGTTTATGAAAAATGGGTGTTAGTTTATTGGCGCAGTTCTTTAACACGATGGCAGGTATTCTATCCGTATGTCAGGGTGGTGGAACTTAACTTCTGTCATGGTAGTGTTGATGTTGGATATGATGGTGAGAGCCTTGTCATGGGGTACTTTTAACGTAGGGTGCGATAAAAACATTTCGACTAGCATGTTTGCTTTTTCCTTAGCTGTAGTCACCGTGACGCCTTGGTCGCCCGTTAAAGGCTCTAAGAAAAGTGAGAAATTCCAAGTTAGAAAAACAAATTCTGGATAATATTGGTAACAATCCTTCGAACAGCGTAAAAAAGCCTGTAACTCAAGTATGAACAACAAAATGAGTTGTCCATGAAACTTTCAGAACAATTGCTTCATCGTTTCTATATTCAAAAGGTACAGCAATGTATGTCTCCAGGCGATTATCGTACAATACTTGTTTACTCAAACTGATGGTTTATGCAGCAATTTAGAGAAAATCTATATATTAATAGAAACATTTCTTAGGGACAAAGTTGGCTTCACAAGGGACGGCGTTATAAATTCTCATAATTACACATTTGCCATTAAGAAAATCCATATGTGTGGTCGGGCATCATTGCAAATTACTTGACTAAGCCTTTTATTTTGGAAGAACGATAAACTGGTATACTATATTTACAAATTTTGAACAAAATTTAAATAATCTTTTAGAAAATGTGATTCGCAGATATGATTTATGCACGATGGTGCTTCACCACATTTTAGTAATTTAGTGCGTCACAATTTAACAGATACTTTTGGTAATCATTGGTTGGGTTGAGGCGGTCCTGTTTTATACCTACCAAGATCTCCTGACCTAAATCCGCCAGCTTTCTTTTTGCGAAAGTATTTCAAAAATTTTGTCTATTTAACACAAGTGAGAAAAGTTGCTTGAAAGGATAAGCTATTACCCTAATCTTACTCGACCGATCGTGAAATGTTAATTCAAGTCTAGCCAGAAAAAATCCGTAGGATGATTATACACGGTGTCCCATATAAGAATGCACAGTACAGGGATCTCGCAAACCAGAAGAGGTACAAAGATGATTAAATTAGAGAAAAGGTGTGCCTTGCTGAACCCTATAACGTCATGCTTCGAAATGTAAAAAAATCCGATTACTTCCGAAGATATTTGAGAAAACCCGAATTTTCTCGATTTCGTTTTTATTTTTTTCTGACTTTATTTGAAAAGATATGACAATAAAAATTTCACTGTCCCAGTGTCACTTTTCCTGCTCTTCAAGTTGGTGTTATTACATTTTCAATCTGAGGTTTCGTTTCTTAGCAACCATCATCAACTTTGTTTTTTTAAATAGTCGAAAAATTTTATTTTATTCCTAAAAAATTCTAATTTCATTCCTAAATTCAACAACATATCGCTATTTACATTTATCCGACGTTTCTGATAAAAAACCATCATCAATGGTATTTGATGATGATAACGAAGAAACGAAACGTCGGATCAAAAATCAAATTACGTCATCATGTAGAGGAGGCAAAATGGCATAAGAATGTGAATTTTATTTTGATCAATTTTCTTTATTAAAGCCTTAAAAAAATTAATAATTGCAATCTACGAATTCTTGAAATGTAAAATATAATTAATTTTTTTCAGGTTTTAATGAAGAGGATAGATCACAATAAAATTCTCGTTCCTATGCCAATTTTTGTCCTCTATCTAATGACGTAATTAGATTTTTGATCCTACGTTTCGTTCCTTCGTAATCATCATTAAATAACATTGATGATGGTTTTTTCAGCCGAAACGTCGGATAAATGTAAGGAGTGATATGTCGTTGGATTTAGGATTAAAATTAGTGTTTTTTAGGAATAAAACAAATTTTTTCGACTATTTGAAAAAACAAAGTTGATGATGGTTGCAAAGAAACGAAACGTCAGATTGAAAATCTAATAACATCAACGTGAAGAACAGGAAAAGTAGCAATGGGAATGTGAAATTTGCATTGTTATGTCTTTTGAAATAAAGTCAGAAATAAATAAAAACGAAATCGGGAAAATTCGAGTTTTCCCAAATATCTTCGGAAGTAATCGGATTTTTTTAGATTCCAAAGCATGACGTTGTAGGATTCAGCAAGGCACGCCTTTTCTCTAATTTAATCATCTTTGTATCTCTTCTGATTTCCGAGATCCTTGTAGTGTGCATTCTTATATGGGACACGGTGTATAGGGTGTACGAGGCCCTATAAAATTAAAAATAAGTGCAGACTATCTTCTTCTAAAAGAATTGTTCAAAATGTGAAATAAATCGGGGTTTAGCTTCGAAATGTGACATCTGTCAAAGTTGTGGGCTCATGAGTGAGATGGCAAGAACGTCCCTGACATCCGTGGTAATTTCAGAGGTTCTTTTCCGATGTGAATTCGTGAGTCTCTAGCGGTTATATAACATACCTAAGTTTTGTAAAAATATACGAATCTGCTTAAACGTTACAGCCCAAAATGTAAATGACTGGGCCCATATCTCGGTTATGGGCCTCCTATTTCATAAGGCCATTTCTTTTCATTACTTTAAAAGGAGTTGACATTGTGTTAGTCTATTTTTTGGCAATTTGAAAACGGTGGCTTGGCAGATACTAAAACCTTAAGCAAACTACACGTAGAAGAGAAGTTTTATTAAATACGTTTCCGGGAGTAGCGAACTAGGCAAACTTAACATAAAACCCTGCGTATTTCAAAACATCGCGTGTTGCTAATCGTGGGAGGGGTGATTATCATTTTATTTGCACACAAAGTACGCACGTTTCCCGATGTTATTTTTTCACTTTCAATACAACTGTTTAATATGGTTTCTGTTTAATTTAAATTTCTTCATGGTAGGTACGAAACTACAGTTACGGGCACGCATCAACCCGGACTCTGCGTGGAAATACGTAAAATTGATGGAGGTAACCGTTTCGCCCGACCCGGATGACCCTCACATGTCCGGAAGCGTGGCTCTCGTGAAAGATGGGTGAGTATGACGTGGCGTAAATTATTATTAATAAGCCCTTATCAAGTAGTATCCGTTAAATAATGTGCCTGAGAATATACGAGGAAGTAGCGAACAAAGTTAAACAAATGCAAGCTTTTGCGATAAAAATTTCTGCATTTGAGATCAAAAGGTGCAATTAAATAAATTATTATTTTTTATGAAAGTCTGGCAGAGCTGCAAGATCGATTTCGGTGTCTGTCGATCTCCATGGAACATTATAGAGATTGTAAACATCTCATAAAAATGCGTTGTTTTTATCATTTGCTAATATTCAAATGTTAACATAAAAAGTGGAACTATTCTAATATAAATATAAGATATAATATTACTATTTCAGATGTATATTTTACATTCCTTGGACCCACAAAAGGGTTCAGGTCTCGATGGGTTTTTTTATGACAGTGACACACACATTAAAGGTAGATGCTATGGCACTTGACGAGCGGTGTGTGTGCGAAGATGTTGATTGACACATTTCTTGAATAGATGTAGATTGTAATTACGGGGAAACAGATGTCCTGGCAGTGAGTTCCACATTGATGCATTGCGCCAGACAAAGAAGTCCTTATAAAGCAATGTTCTAGATGTTTCTAGTTGTACAACGACGCTCTTGCCGTCTGCCGTGACTTTCTGACAAGCGTTGCTGGGGGCGGGATGATGCGAGCCAAATCCTGGGATGATCTGCCGTGAAAACTGTAAAGCAAGGAGATGTCGGCGACATGTTTGCGGTGTTTCAGACTATCCAGAT
>JAEQML010061676.1:0-25453 GCA_016904865.1 Pissodes strobi
TTAATATATTGCATGAAAACTTACAATTATTGCGTTTTATAATAAATTTATTAATAATTATATGTATTAGAATGTGAAAGCTATAATGGGCGGTTCTTCTTTTGCGATAATTTCATTATCCACGTCTTCGGAAGGTGAAACTAAAAGATTGGAAATAATAGTTTTTAAGTTACTGCATCATAAATGGAGACTTACTCTTTGGATTTGTGGCGTTTGCTGCTTTTTCGTTCGTAAATACCTCGTCCAGTTCGGTTGGAATGGAGGGGAATTTTGCGATCGGTTTATATTCTTCAATCGTTTGCTGAAAGAAATATGGTAAGTATCAGTAATAATAATAATAATAATGAAATTATATATTTTTTTAATCTTTCAAGTAACCGCATTCAGTTTAAATGACTTTCAATGTGTCCTCGTTAAGTGTTTAAAAGCATTTGAGCAGTTGAAGAATTTAAATACTGATTGCTTCCCTAACACTTTTTTGTATCTTACTGCATCTTTGTTTAATGTTAAAATAAAAAAAAAATAATGGAAATAGATCAATGTGGCAGAAAACTCGGAAATGAAAAATCCAATCAAATTTTGCTCAATGTTTGTTGCTGCTGAACTTCGGTGCTCTCTCAGGAAACTCATTTTCATTTATTTGTGACAATTGAGTTGGTGTAAAGCTTCTCTTTCTTACAAGTCTCACTGAACAACTCGACTGAACAGGGCATGTAAATGAGCTTGCTAGAAGTATGAGTCAAAGCAAAAATAGCTTTATTGTTAACAAAGCCTTGGTATAAAAAAAATCATTAAAATAGACATACATATATTAAAAGATTTTAATAAGAGTTACAACTAATTAAGCACAAAAAATGTCATATTCATACATGAAATACTACCTAAGTATACTTAATACTAAATACCAGTCAATAAAAATAAAAGTTAAAATAATACATTAAAAGCCAAACAAACATATTATACATATAAAGGGACAAAAACTATTAAACCTAAAGCATCCAAAAGACATAATATACTTAATATTCAGTCAAAAACCGCCTCATAAAATTCTTCCAAGCTATAATATGCCCCAGGTTGCCAAAACCCTCTTTATTGTTTTCCTGATTTTTCTTAGGCAATTAATCCTCTTAATCTCTGTGGGCAGATGGTTAAAAAGCTTTCTGATTTCCTAAAGAAAATAACTCTTAACAAATTGATAATGTGGTATTGGAAAATTGAATGAAAAAGGATGCTGTGTTGGATATGGCCCAATCTGGTTAAGGTCATTCCTATATTTTAAAAAAATTAAAGTTACCGTCTCTAGGATTAATAACGAGCAAAGGGTTAATATTCCACACTGGCGAAATAAACCACGGCCCTCTTGCCCTCTTTTGGAGTAAAAACAATGAGGTAAATAAATATTGAGAGCATGCACCCCAAAATGCAATGCCGTAGCGAACATGAGGTTCGATAAGAGCATTTTTGGCCAGATTGTTTCTTATTACTTTCATCACACCCAGAGGAAGTTTTATACTTATCCCAGCTATGTGATCATCAAATCTTAAGAATCTGTCAATGGTTAGACCTAGAAATTGGTTGAATTCAAAAAACGGGCGTGGTGAAGCATCCATACAATCATACAAATGTCCTGAACAACACATCTAAAAGATAAAGTGTTTGTTTTTGATATATTGAAACAAAGAAAATTGGAATCACACCAATTCTGCACCCTTAACAGATCATGAGAGATATTTTTGATTAACCTTGTCAAATCTATATCAGGCCACAAAATAGTTGTGTCATCCGCAAACATCCTAAAGGTCCCTTTTATTGGAATTCATGGTAGATCGTTGACGTATAGTAGAAACAGTAAATGACCGAGAACAGAGCCTTGCGGAACACCAGCACCAACATTCCCTTCTTGAGATTCTTCATCAATAAATGAGACTATCTGCACTCGATCACATAAGTAGGATTCAAACCACTGCAAAGATGTGCCTCTAAAACATACCTTTTAAACGTTTGCAGCAGTCTTCCGTGATTCACGCAGTCAAACGCTTTCGACAAATCACAAAACACTGCCGCAGCCATGCCCCCAACATTTATCCTTCTGTAGAGGTGTTCCAGAAAGTTGAAGATGGCTTACGCAGTGTCACCGTTGCGCCGAAATCCAAACTGCCGCTCACTTAAGATGTTATATGTTTATTTAAATACGACATTACGCGGGTCTTGATTAGCTTCTCTACAACTTTAGCTAATGTGGCAAGGAGAGCTGTAGAAAATACCCGAATAGCGGGGACCAATCAGAGACAACATCTTTACAAATCTGCAATTGGATCTCTTTTGGGCGGAGGTGGCAGACACTCACATATCTGACCACACTGCACAGAGATGTAGGTAAGGCAACTGATAAAACAACAAAAAGCGAAACCTTAACCCTTCAAATAAAAACAAGTTTAAGAGAGTCTTATTTTCTCAAAAACTATCTATGTGTTTCCGGACCATCTTGTAAATGAGTAATGGGACTCCTTTGGCAAACACTCTTTGTTCCTTCTTTGATGAGTGCTTCCCACTGGGGAATGACAAACCTAAAAAAACGCTCTTCCAGATCTTTTGATTCAACTCCTGAGCTAACTGCATGTAAGAATGAGTTGGACATCCTACTTGTGCTCAGTAGAGCTGAGAATCAGTACAGAAATACATAAAAAATCAAAAAGCAGGAATATAATTATCTTTTAAAAGGAGATCCCGGAAAGAATTATGTTTCTCGCATAAATAATAGTGAAAATAATTCAAAGTGTGTCTGGCAGATTGTGAATGAAATTAGAGGTTCTTGTAGCCTTCAAAGTATAGATATTCCAGTTGATCCTGTTGAAATTTCATATAAGTTTAACAGTTTTGTGATGTGCCCTGAGCTTAATTTACAACCAGAATAAAGTTCCCTTTTCATGTAGCATTCCAATGCACAATAAATCTTTATTTCTAGTTCCAACTACCCCTGCAGAAGTTTTGCATACCTATAGGTAATACCAAAGTTAAAAAAACGAAAAGAGTGCCAGGTTCGATGAAATTTCCCCAAACCTGCTGAAACACTGCGCAGAGGAAGTGTCTGGGCCGTCGTGTCACATAATAAACAACTCTTTTAATTATGTGGTCTTTCCTGATGAAGTAAATTTAGGCATTGGTATACCTATTTATAAAGAAGAATACAAATGCCAACTAGACTATAGACCAATAAGCCTAGCTTTTCCAAATTGTTTGAAGTGGCAATGTGCACCCGGCTTATGCACTTTCTCTCGACAGAAGGGTTAATAAGCAGCTCACAACATGGCTTTCTCAAGGGGCAGGTCAGTCGAGACAGCAATATATGACCTCAGAGAGAAAATTCTACAGGGTCTAGAGGAGGGAAAGTTGTCCTTGGCTATGTTCCTGGACTTGTCTGAACATTTATGGGCAATAGTCTTCTTAAGTCTTCTGGTCTTTAATAGTTAACTGTGATATCCATCCATACATCATCTTCTAAGTTAGAGTGATATTATCCATTATTATCCGCCTTGATCACGGAATTTTACTTGAGAAGTTGGAGAGGTATGGAATACGTGGACCAGCATTAAAATGGATTCAGTCATATGTTTCTAACCAAAAACAGACGGTTCTCATTGAGGCAAAAGGCCAAAGATACTTTTCTAAGGAGGGGCAGCTTCTCCTAGGTGTACCTCAGGGCAGTGTCATAGGTCCTCTAATTTTTATTATCTGTGTTAATAATCTTACAAATGAAATACTGGACGACAGTTCTTACCTTGCCAGCTTTGCAGATGACACGAACTTATTGACGCTTGCTTCCGAGCTCTCAGATCTTTCTTATGGTCTCCTCTGAAAGACTAAAGGCAGCGCAAGACTGGATCTCCAAAAATAGACTGGTCCTTAAAGCCAGCAAAACTAATTGCCTCTGCTTTCATAATAAAAGGAGGAGCAGGGATATTCCAGAAATGATTCCCTTAACAGGTGACTCTCTCCAAACCTTTTCAACACACACAAAGTTCCTGGGCATATACATTGACCAAAATCTAAACTGGGTGGAACAGCTCACCTATGTTTGTCACAAGGTCAATGCAGCATGCTACTCCCTAAGGATAATGTCTAAATATCTCTCTTTTGACCACCTCAAAACAGTGTAGGTACTATGCCAATGTTCACTAATTCTTTGGGGAGGAAGAAGCAGTGATGTAGAGAGACACTACTGCACAATACATTATAGAAAAACTGGGTTATCATAGCACGATAACATTCGCCATTCACCGTGATTGCATTACCTGCCTCATCTTCGAAGAAAAATTTGCCATTGATTCTTCCAGACCACAATGCAAATCAAACAGTGACGCGTTTTGGTTGCGTTGGTTTCTCATGAATTATTCGTGAGTTTTCCTGGTTTGTTAACGAAGTCATCGAGCTGAAAATGATTTGGTGCGTAAAATCGGCATGCACTTCTTTTTGTTCAGGAATCTAATTGGTGGGCTCCCTTCGCTGTGCATGGTCTGTTGGCAGAAGTTGCTGAAGAGAAGCCATTGTAATGTCCAATTCTAGCGCACAATGATAAATTGACGCCCTTGGATTCTCGGCAACACTTTCGCGAACTGACGTGATTTTTGTTCGAAACGAGCCCTACGTGTCGTGTATTTCACATCACTAACCGAGCCAGTGTTTTCGATTATTGTTTTCACAGTAGACATTATCTCGACCGAAAATTGGACGCACTTTACCAATCGTGACAATCAAATTTTCACTATTTTGATCTTAGATATTTAGCCATCAGCTTGTCATAATCATGTGTCATTATGCAATTCAAATCTTGTGCTCTTATTGAAACACCCTTTATATCTGCAAACATTAGAAAATTGCAAAGACAAAACAAGAGACAATCATTCACATATATATTAAAAAGAAGAGGGCCAAGGTGTGAATTCTGAGGTACACCAGATGGCACCTTTAATCTCCTTGGATTGGAAGCCCAGAATGCGCACTATTTGTATTCTCTCTGTGAGTGACAACCATTCCAAAAGCTCGCCCTGAATTCCCAGACCTTGCACCTTATCAATTAAGATTCTATGGTTTACCCGGTCGAAGGCCTTTGTAAAGTCTTTATACACTGCATGAACGATATAATCGTCTTCCAAGGATCTCAAAAGGTAAATCCGTAAATGATAAAAGATTCAGTTCAGTGGAGCGGTGATAAAGATATCCCAATTGTTGATCAATAACACAACCCTAGAAACTAGCTGCCATATATCACATACAAGGCTCTCAAACGCTTTTGGAATAAAACTAAGCACACTCATAGTTCGATAGTGAATGAGAGTGATCCCCAGATTTCAATATAGGAGTCTCCAAAACGATGGGAATGTCCCACTGATTAATGAAATATTAAAAATGTGGAAAAGGGGTCTAGAAAACGGAAAGTTACAATGTTTGACTAGGGATGGAGGAACACCATCAGGGCCAGGTCCCTTGTTTATATTTAGTTTGGATAATTTTTCGTAGATAGATTAGATAGGCATGCAAAATCGTGACAGGTTGATGTCTCCAGAAGGCAACTCGACAGTATCATGCAAGGCACAATCCTTTTCAATACTATATGTCTTGGAAAAACATTCAGCAAATAAATTGACAATCTCTATGCCAGAGGCACTAGTGATGTTATTATAGTGCATAACAGAAGGCAACGCACAACTGCTCTTTTTACTGCTAACAAATTTCTAGAAACTTTTTACATTATCCCTGAGAAATGGTTCCGTTAGAGCAACATAATCTTGAGAACATTGGTTTTTTAAGTGCTTGTAGCGAGCTCGCAATTCAGAAAACTCGGTATAGTCACCAAGGTGCGCTCTCTTTTTATCAGTCATCATTAGTTTCAGTTCTGGATGGGAAACTTCCTTGTTGGGGAACAAACATATCAATTGTCAGATAAATAATGTCATAAAAAAAATATTGACCATATCATCAAAGAGTCAAACAATTCATCCCAATCAAACTGCGACACAAAGCTTAACATCTCGTGCAGATCCATTGAGAGAAAATCTCTATAGAAGCTGTCACCTGTCAGTCCAGAGTTGTTAAAACAAGATTCACATTTGAACTAAAAAGCCAGTGGAGGATGGTAAACATCTTCGGGTAGTAGGGCTTTCTCTGCTGCAAATATCTCATTTCCACCATCCCGCACTAAAAGTTGTGGTTCGCATTCTTTAGTGTGTTGACTTGATAGAAGTTATGATATGAGCATACAAAAAGAGAGAATTCGCATGGATTCAACCTGTCTAGGTGACACTCCAGCCACAGGTATAGCCACTGAGGCCATTCTGTCGCTTGATCACTCACAATATGGAAAATTAAAATCCCCCAATACACATAGATTATACTCCGGATATTCCTCAGCTACACTATCGACAGTCTCAGTAAACTCCATATATTTTTCAGGCGCACTACGTGGTGGAAAGGCAGTTGCAAAGATAAACATAAACTGGCTGTTTCGATATCGCATTTTAGCAAATAGATGTTCAATATTTTTGCTAACTGACAAATCTGTGCTGGTTAGGGTCTTACGAACCGTAATAAGCACTCCATCGCCACGAGAAAAGGTACTTGTTTCCGAGGACCTATCCCTTTGATATATGCTGTAGCTAAGCACTATTTATGTCACCAGTTAATCAGGTGTCATTAATCACTAAAATGTTATATTGTAGGACATTATATATAGGACATATTTTCATAAAGAAGCTGAAGTTTCGTGCGTAGGCCTCTGATGTTCTGAGTGTAAACCAGAACTGATGAAGTGGCTCCAGATTTTAAATTGGAAGGTGTTTTTAGTCTTTTGTTATTAATTTAGGTGTCCCATTGACATACTTCAGAATGAGACCGGCTGGCTGCTCAATTTCTTCTTCTTTCCCTCAGTTCACTTTTCAGAGTGTTCATTGGTTAAATCAGGCTTAAGAAACACTTTTGAGCTTCTGTCAAGCTCACGCGTATTCCCCAATATTAAACTGACCATCTCAGGAGACTCAAGAGTCAATCTAAGTGATTGAAGCCTATTTTTATAACTTCATTCTTCTGATGCAATTAAAATCAGGTTACAAGACCTCTTCTGTCTCAATGACACCTCATACCTTACATTACCATGCACCACCGCTGCACTGTATCTACAGTCATCATTCTTGGTTAAAGTTGATGTGGAACATTTTATGATGTTGAGGTCCTTCTTAATGTCATCAAGCTAGTTCTCATGCTTTTCCTTCCTCAGTTATCTCACGAATCTGAATCTCAAAATCATAAATCTTTTGTTCGTTGGCGATCTGAACCTCACCTAGAGCCTACTCCAATACTTTGACCTTGTTATTTAGGCGTAGTGTTGTTTTAATTCCCGGTACACTGTCACCACACAAGTACGGAACGGTGCTTGCAGACAACAGCAGTAATCGAATCTCTGTGGGGCTTACCCCAGTGCAACCCTTACACAGAACCATCATATAAAAAAGATTGCGTTCTGCAGTAAGAGTACTGCTCTACTACAAGAACGCCAACAATTAACATCAGCAATAAGCTTGCAGAGTGCAGTAAATTGTACGTTTAATATAATAAATAAAAATATAACATACATTTTTGAATATTACTTAAAAACACAACGCGTGCAGGGAGGTGTAACTTTCCGCACCCGTCAGGACAATAATTACCCTGGTTAGAATAGTACAATCAACAATCTTTTGCTCAATGTTTGTTGCTGCTGAACTTCGGTGCTCGCTCAGGAAACTCCTTTTCATTAATTTGTAATAAACTTTCTTTCGTACAAGTCTCTTGATATAAAAGACACTTGGCCGAAGCCTAAAGCTATATGTAAATGAGCTTGCTAGCAGTATGACTACCTGGGGTATCGAGGACAATACCTAATGTTGATGCGGCATGTCAGCCTATCAAGAATAAGGTAATTTCTTTTGCAATAACATACAGTCAAACTTGAAATATTTTCAAGCTCATGTCAGGGACGAAAAAATTGGTGAGGAGGCTAATGACAATGGGGGTTCCAATCTACTACTCCTTTGGATTAAAAGTGATATTTTTGCAGCAAAATTTTAAGTTTTGTATAAGTATCCAATATACATATATACCTTCTTATTCAGTTCCACTTCTTGTAGTTGCTCTAGCTCTCGTGACAATTCATCCTCGTCTACCTCCAGGACTAATGACTTTCTAATAGCGTTTGATATTTCGTTACCAACGTAATGCTGATCCGATATGTTATCCATCAAGATTTGCACTTTATTGCTATCTCTAGAAACAAGAATAGAGAGTGAAGAAACTACCGTCACAAGAAATACCAATTCGACTTAATTTTGATCCTGGAAATAATTTGACTACAAAAGTGTATGGCTGAGGAATAAATAATCGTTACTTACAATTTTATATTCGCCTTCTTCAAAGCTTTTCCGGCCGTCTGCATCGACGCGAGAACTGCAGCATTCGTTTTGGCATTCTCTAGGGCGTCTTTTTGCGTTTCGAGCGCGGTGAGTGTGCAATCTACTTGTTCGAGATTCTTTTCCAGTCTTTTCTTCTTTTGCAAGGCGCGCAACGACGCTAAAAACCATTAAATCTTCGAGGTAATATGACTTGTCACATATTTTCGCGATATAAATTCTTTAGTTGCACCTGCCTGCGTCAGGTGGCTAGGGCTAGTTTGGTTCTTGTCATACAAGCGAATCAATGACATTTTTCGTATGAGATCGGGAAGTACGAGGAAAACGCGGTTAAATTATATATAAAAAGAAAGGAAGATTTTTGTTTTTTCCTCGAAAAGTAATTTTTTTTTAAAAAAGCCGATTACTTGACGAGAATCTAGGTTAAAACTCGGGAAATGATGATGCCTTTTATTCAGGGTGAGCTAGTTGAATTTCAACTTGTCACTATTTCCAGTTTTGACACGTGACCAAATCTCTTACTGGAAAACGGGACAATGTGGAGCATCCAGACTATCATACATTGAAGAGGGGGGATATGAGCAGAATATACCAAAAAATTGCATCGAAACGATTGAAAATGTCAAAATGGTGATTTTTTGATTTTCGGCTTGAAAATTTCGACGTGACATTGAAACATGTAGAATAGGTATAGCAAAAAAAACAAAGTTTTCAATGATTGGGCTATTTTACGACTCTGAATAGCTTTGCTTTTGATTCATAATGGGAAATTTGAAAAAATATGTCTTAGCTTAAAATATGTAGATCTGTACACTTAATTGCTTGAAATCTTATTGATAAAAACTTGAAGATGGAACAATGGCTAGGAGCACCAAGTGTGAACATTTGTTGGTGTTTATGGCGGGCCGGGGCACTTCCTGGTGGATTTTATAGCAGATTTGGCGGTAAAATTTTAGTTTGGGTTAGCTGAAATTTCATTTCAACCGATTTGGAGATGGCAAAATGAGCTAGGATCGGATAAGTAGCAATTTCTGCCGATTTTATAGGAGATTTCGAGAGAAAATATACATTAAACATTGAAGTTGTTGCAACTAAATTCAAAATATACCTAGTACAGAAAAAAAATGTATAATATTAATCTCGCATTGTTGAAGTTTTCACGTCTGTTGTTAATATAGATTACAAATTTTAAATAAGTGAACTTTTCGCATAGCTCCGGTATGGCTTCCATTTTGCAGTAGAATGGCAGCTCCAAGTAGGCTGTGAACTGTCATCATTATGGCCGTATAGCGTCGATCAATTTCTGATTGGCCAGCGTTGTTTCCACGGCCTGCTACTAAATAAATTATTTAAGTAATCCAAGCTAAAAATGGGTATATACCATAGCTATACAAAAAGTTTATAATAGTTTGTTTATTTTTTACAATCCAATTTTCCCTTTCCGAACTATTACTACATGTTGCAATTTCTTAAAAGTTTATGTTGGCACACGATAACTGAGGAAAAAGTGGATTAATTTTTATGAGATTCTCTGGACACGTTCCTTTTGATGGTCTTTTCAACCTTATTGAAATCGGTGATAATCGAAAAAAAACTTATTTATAGAAAAATCTAATGGGAATCTATGCTAAAAACCATACAAAAAGACACTTTAATAATGATGATGATGCCTTTTACACGGGAGATGTCGAGTTTTGGAACGACACGTCACCACATAATATTTTATTACTGGATAATCGAATAATCTCTAGCAACCAAACTTTCGTGTATTGAATAGGAGGGTTACGAGTACAAGATAACAAGAAATCGACTTCTAGGGCCTCTTTTTCGCTTCGAGAGCGGTGAGTTCTTGAGTTGCACCTTTTTGCGTCAGGTGGCTAGGGCTAGTTTGGTTCTTGTCATACAAAAGAGTCTAAAAAAAGAAACAGTGCTTATTTAGGATTCACTCTATATAATAATTAATAAACGAATTTAACTTTTTAACATTTAGGAAACATAAAAGCATATTTCTTACCTCGTCTATTGCTCGTAGCGTTGGTCTTGGCAATAGAAACGCAATCCTCGATTTGTTTTTCCAACTCTTCCTGCTGACGTACCAATAACGCTTCCGTATCCTCTAGTTTTTGGACGACTTGATCGACAGGCTCAACTTTCTGCTTCTTCTTTTTGCCGCAAATTTTCCGAAAACAAGCCATCGATTTATCGGTTTGCTTCAAATTTCTTTAGATTTGTCGCACGCGTTTCATCGAACAAAGAAAACGCATCGGACACATATCATTATGATATAAATTTACTTATTTGATATGGAAAATTGAGGTTGAATATATTAGTTTATTATAAATTGACTAAACGATGTAAATGAGCAATGACACTTTTGTGGGTATAAGGGAATTTCCAGTCTAAGAAACGATTTGATGTTCATAATTGTATTAAAATATAGGTAGGTAATTTTCTTGCATGTGCATGGAGCGAGCTCGTAGCAAGTTGTTGCCTACGAGGATAATTGGCAACAAAGCAATAGAAGAGTTCGGTGGAATAAACACTTGGAAGTGATTGAAAGTGCTTTATTGTCCAATGATTATTACAATGGATACATATTGACAAAGCATGATTATTGACACATACACAATTTGGAAGTCAATTAAATTTTGACTGTCGCCCAAAATCAACCCAAGGAACCTATAATTATCAACAGAAGTAATAAAATGATTAGCTATCTCAATGTTGTTTACCATACAGTTAAACCCAATAATGTGAATCTTCGACAAGTATAGATAGAGAAAATTAGAATCGCACCATTCTTTAATTTTATACATGTCGGACAACATATCAGCGCTGGGTTGGTTTATGTCGGCGTCGTGACTACCCCATGATACAGACGCATCATCCGCGCAAGCCGTGATGGAACCAGACAAGTCAAGCTGAAGAGGATCGTTAATGAAGATTAGAAACAAAGTAGGTGGGGAACATCGCATGAGACACTCCACTTACTGGATGCAACACCTCCAAAAACACAAACTGAACATGATCCGAGAGAAAGGATTGAATCCACTCAGAAGCCATCAACCGATAGTTTCCGCAACAGTATACTGTGGCTCACGCAATCAAACGCCTTAGATAAGTCACAGAACACTGCCGCGGAGGCCTCCTTTATGTTGATACCCCGAATTAAATTCGATAACAGTTCAAGCATAGCATCAGATGTACTCTTACCCTGTTGAAAACCATACTGGTGTTGATTTATTAACTTGTGTTTTTGTGAAAACAAGATAAATCGGTCTATAATTTGTCGGGGAACTATGGTCACCGGCCTTGTAGAGGGGAATGACCCTAGCAACTTTCAGACTAGACGAAAAAATCCCCGTTTCAAATGACGTCAATGGCGAAGGACAACACAACAATGGCATCCATTGGTAACTGAGCCATTATGTTTAAGGAAATTCCAGCCTCACCAGCAGCCCTCCTGTTTTTCATGAATTTGATAGTTTCATCCACTTCTGAAACGTCTCAGGAAGACAAGCTTTCTTAGGGAGAGGGTTAGTTGCAGGGTGCAAGTCCCTAGTAAGGTTTTCAGCAACTGTGCAGTAATAATTATTGAGGTCGCTTGCATTAATGTTGGATATTTTGGTATTATTGGAAGCACTCCCAGTTATTTCACCAACAATGGACCAAGATTCTTTTTGCTGGTTGTTGGAATAAGGGTTTGGAATAGTACATATTTTTGCATTTCTGATAACTTGCCTGTACATCATCGCGTACCCAAAGAAATAAGACCGGACCATTTCATTATTTGGGTACTTCTTCCGTACAGTATTCCAAAACCTTAGATTAGATGACGATTCGCGAATGCCCTTGTTGAACCATCGTTTGTGATCCCTGCATCGCACCCTCAGACAGCGAACTGATGGAAGGTTAATATTAACAATGTGGCCAACGACTCATGGAACCACTACAAGGGAATCTCCGCATTCAATACCAGTCTAGCAGGTTGTCTTACCCAGGAAATTGATGGAAAAGAACATGTTATCGCATATGCCAGCAGGTTGTTGTCTAGAGCAGAGAGGAATTACTCTTATGTTGAGAGAGAATGTCTTGGTGTGATATTTTGTATTGAACGATTTAGGATGTGGCTCGAAGGTGCTCCTAAGTTCAAAGCTATAACAGATTGCTATTCTCTTCTTTGGCTTAATAATCTCAAGAATCCGACTGAAAAATTAGTTCGATGGCGAGTTCGTCTTCGACAACATAATTTCGAACTTGTGCAAAGAAAAGGTGTTGATAATGTGATCCCCGATGCTCTTTCTCGTACTAATTATGCTGATCAATCGAATCCAATCGAAGGAAATGCAACTTTCACGAAACACTTGGCATCCATGTGTGTTGCAAATCCTACCTGATCTACTCACTCCCGACAAGTTATTACATGCTAGAGGAATACTTGCTACAATAGCATTATAATCTGATAAAACCGGGTCAAAAACGTCATAAGGAACAGCATCGTGGATGTTAGAGGCAATTGTAGTGGATGATGCGTCTGTTACACGAGTGGATTGATGGACATGCATGCTAATATTGAATGAGTTGAATAAATTATGTAGTGTCAAGGTCGAACAATCATAAATGTCTTCAAAATCAATGTTTAGATCACCAGCTAAGCTTTTTCATACACTATAAGGTTGGTAGCTACAGACAAACCACTCAAGAAACCATGCTGTTGCGGAATAATAACGTTTTTAAACTTAAATGTCAAAATTTCTGTTACCATTCATAGATTCAAAGATCCTAGCAAAATGACACATTACTGAAATAGGCCTATAATTACCAATATCACCTCTATTGCCCTGGCCCTTATAAATCGGAGTAATATATGCTAACTTCCGGTATTTGGGAAAAATACCATCAGAGGGAGACTGATTATAAATCAGCCACAAGGGTCTTGAAATGGCAAATGCAATACTTTTTACAAAACCAGGAGACAGACCATCAGGCCCTGGGCTCTGTGCCACATCAATCTGAAAAAGTTTTTCAAATACATCACCTATATTCAAGGACAAAGAGTTGACATCAACCACATCTCCAAATGGGAACTTGGATACTACATCTCTATCATGAGAACCATCACCTACGGATGATGGTGCATACACAGAGGAAAATGGTCTGCAAACAACTGTGCAATACCCTGCCCATCAGTGCATGTGTCTGCACCAAGAAACATGGTTGATGGCAACTCACCATCCCTCCTCAAACAATGTATGTATCTCCAGAAAGCATTAGGATCTTCTCTGATAGCATCTTCAGTTCTAGAAATATAATCAGTAAAACTTTATTTGGCTTGAAGCTTACATACACATCTTAATCTACTAAAATTATTATAATCTAATAAGGATTTGCTTTGCCTATATTTCATATGAGCAATTTTCTTTTGAATTATATTTGTTTTTAATTCAACATCGAACCAGATAGGGAATTTAAACTTATTTTTAATTTGTCTCTTTGGCACAAAATTTCCAATTAAGGAGTTTAGTACATTGTATATAATTTCTAAATTTTTTTCTACACTAAAAGTTAACAAGGAATCCCAATGAACACATAAAAGACACTCATTAATTAATGATACCATAGTTACAATTTGAAAAGTCAAAAATCTCATCTTCATATTCCAATATATCACAGAGCAAATCACATTGCAGGTTGATAATAAGAGTAAGTTCCATCCTTATTCTGCTTGTTTATTAGACACTTAAATTTGTCTGACATAATAAATCACTATTATTCAGTTTTAATAATGACACTCGACAGGCAGGTGGTATTATTGTTTTAGCAATAATATTAATAATCCGGTTTCTATTAATTATTATCATATAGATGAAGTGTAAAATTAGTGTAATACCGAAGACCAGAGGTGGTAGGACTGAGAGAATCTTAGCTGCATCTAAGACTTACAGCATTTCTTGCAGACGTAAGTTTGTGTTTCATTTAATTTTACATCGTAGGACATCTGCATTATTTCTGAAGAATATATTATGCTATGCATACTATATTCAGAAACGGAATTATATTTTTAGGAGGTGTAATAAACAGAACAAATAAAGGGATACGTGACTGGAAACCCCCTTTAAATTTTTTTAATCTAATCAAGAAATTATTAATGTCCATTCTCCAGTAGTAAGACAACATGAAGAGCTTTTGAGACAAAATATGAAATTATGAAAACCAAAAGCTCTCTAATGCTGTGTCTGAATCTTTTCAAGTGGAAAAAATTTAAGCAATATTTTGAATAACGATACTTCCGGAGCTATAGCTTCTGAAAATCCGGTTATTATCAATAACGAAAGTATTACCCATCAAGAAACCAAAGACATAGGAACAAAAGAGACAGAAGAGTTGGAGCAAGAAGACACTGAAGATGACGTAAATAAAGATAGTGATTATATCCCTAATTATGAAGAAGTAAGCGACGATTCGAGGAGTGAAATGAGCGAACAAGGAAATGTAGAAGTAGACCTAACACTAAACAATGAAGAAAGTAAGAGTAATGAAAAATGCTTTTCAATTAAAAACGTTATGGAAAGAAAGCAAAACCGAAATACAGGAAAAAAAGTACGCAACAGCAAAAGGTAAAATTATAAAAAGTTGAAGATTAACGCCCTTGCGCGATAACCGTCAAAACAAATGTAAGGAAAAACTTGATGAAAACATGAGGCAGAAAATATTCGATGAGTACTGGTCTTTGGGAACTCATGACCGACGAGTGGCATATATTGCCAGTTTGATTACGTCTAGAGAAATATAAATAGCAAGGGCAAAAAAGTGGACAATGGCAAACCTATAAAAAATAGAGACTCTACACATTCATTTACAAGTTTGAAATAAATGGAACTAGCAAGTAATTTGCAAGAACTTTTTAGCGACATTGGGTGAATCTGAAAAGTTTATTACATGCACAGTAAAGAATAAACTAGCGTCAACTAGTGGAATAACTATACTACTGATCAAAGGGGTACTCACGCACCGATCCATAAGATTCAGCAACCTAAAATAGATGAGGTCATCAAGCAGATGCAATCCTTTCCGGCATATGAAAGCCACTTTCCAGAAGGCATACGCAAGGAAAATATTTAGCTGCATGCCTTAATTTAAGTAAGTTGTATGAGCTTTATTGCGATAGTCATCCTAATAAACCTGTGTTTGGAAGTTGGGGTTAAAATTTAAAAAACGAAAAATTATAAGTGTTCGAAATGCGATGTATTAACGGCAAACAATTGCGACATTGACGAGGAAAAAATCCAGATAAAGCAGGAAAGAGATAAACCCTTAGCTGCTGCAGACCTCGCATATCAAGCAAAAGATAGCGACAAACAAAAACAGAAATTAGATCCTTCATATTTAACTTTTGTCTTTGATTTGCAGCAAGTATTGCCAACTTCATATCTTTCAACAAGCGAAATGTTTTATTTGCGTCAATTAGCTACATGCAACCTTACCATTCACAACTTCATCTCTGATGATTCCACCCATTTCATGTGGCCGGAATGTATCGCTAGTAGAGATGCTAACGAAACAACGTCTTGTTTATTTCGTCAGATTAAGACAATTCCCAGCGAAGTTAATACTGCTGTATTTTATTCTGATAAATGAGGTCAGAACAAAAACTCGTTCGTTTGTTCGATGTTTCAGTTTGCGCTCCACCAACATCCATCTTTAGAAATAATGACCACAAATTTCTCGTGCCTGGTCACACTCATTTAGAGTGTAATGTTGACCATGCGATCATTGAGCGCGCAAAAAAAGAACTTCTATTGGCATTCATGTGCCTAGGGATTGGTACCAACTGGTTGGCATAGCGAGCAAAAAGAAAAAATTTGTGGTAAATATTATGGAACCTAAAAACTTATTTTGATTCTCAGAACTAATATCAAAAGGGCATTTGCAAAACAAGCATAAAACCTGAGATGAGAGCCGCTTATGGGACAAAAACCCCTAATGAGCTACAGCTTTACACAGTTGTATAAAAATCCACGTCCGATTAGCGTTAAAAAAAAGAAAACTTACTAGAAATGGTAAACCTGCTAGAAACAGAGGTGCAAGAATACTATTTTAACCTGGCAGTAAATAAAAAAAATAGACAAAGACATCGATCCTGATCTTGATCGATACAATCCTGATGAAGAGGTCGACGCTGCCTAATGTTAAAACAGAACATTTTCTGCATTGTATAGTACTTTTTTTATTTAATATAAGTTTGTTATTCACAGTCACACATTTTTCAATAAAAGTTTATTATCCAGTGTTCCGACCTTTCATTGTTACGTTCTAGGCACTCAAATGGTAATTTATGTTATGCTTAAGTTGACATAATACCTTTAGTGTATCTTGTTTCAAATAGTACGAAATGTAAAAGTAGAGATATGATATTTTGTAAAGACACTTGCTAAATCATTTAATGTTGTAAGTGTGACTTATGCCCTTTTTATTATCTTACATTTAATCATTTGCAAAACTAGTAAGGGAACAAGTATTTATTTTTTAAGTTAATATAGGGTTTTTAATAGAAAATAACACCTTTTCTTAAGGTGCATCCAGACCTGCGACAAGACCGCGTATCGTGAGACCGCCGCGAACCTCGTCGCGTATAGTCTGGACGGTACCCCGTAACCGCAATGCGTCCGCGTGACATCGCTGCGTTTACCGCGTATCATCAGTCCGTTCCATGTCCTGTCGGTCTTTTAGCGTCGCATCAAAGGGACAGGGTTGCCAGATTAGGGGATTTTCCCCATATATTAGGGGATTTTTTTTTCCGTGGGGTATTTTTCGGGGATATTTTATTCTGGGGATTTCTACTGGTGAAACAATATTTACCTGGGGAATAACAGGGGATTCTAAGTTTGACGCGACTCGACTCAAATCTGATCTATTAAACACCAAAATCAGATAAAAATCCAATTATTCTGATCATAAAATGTAAAAAATATATATTTTACTATTCTTTATGTCCGAGCTGCGCTGACGCCATCTATAGTTGTGGCATAAAAATATTTAATCCGCCAAATGGTTTTATATACTTAAAATAGTATATTATGATATAAGTATATAAAAGGCCCTTTAAAGCACGCGTGACATACTTCAAAACACGACGCGCAGCGGAGGGTTTTGTAAGTCGCAAGGGCTTTAAAGGCCTCTTATACACGTATATCGTACGCTATTTTTTTATTGGGATATATTGACGAATATATTAATCTGTCACATTTAACATGATCAAATGTTTCTATAGCAACCTTTAAAAAAGTAGGCGCATCATAAACATCATTTTAAGCACGCTGCAGCGTGCGATAATCGTTGATTATGATGCATCCGTAATAAAAATAAATTTATCGTTATTTAACTTTAAGGAAATAACCTTAGGTTAAATATACTAATCAGTTCAAGAAATGTTTTTTTTTGTTAAGTGAAAATGCCTTTAGGCTCGTTTACACAATAATCGACTAGGTATAAATATGTAGTATACCTGTCCGTATACTTATACTCGTTTTTGACAAAAACCTGCGAGTGAGGTGGTGTATAATGGTGCGAGACGTAACGGGTTCGATACCCGAAGCCTTCTTTCAAGAAACTTTTTTTCTTATTTTTATTTAGCTTTTAATATCGCATTATTGGAGTTTTCACTCCTGTCGTACGGTCTTAAGCACATACCTTTTAATTTTTTATCTTGTTTTCACTGTTGGTTAATTAAGTTCTCTCTTTAATTTGAAAAATAAAAAAATTCCTGGACAAAGTAGCTTTTATTTGCACTAAATATTTTCTAGTTCTTGAGGCTTTATTTGTAACAGAGCTTATTTTGGGATGTGGAAAAAATTTTAGCCACAAAAAATTATTAAAACCCAGAAATAAAATATCATAATCTACGAAAACAAAAAAAAATATTTTTTTGGGGGATTTTTTTCAAAAAGTCCTAAATTTGAGGGATTTTTGAATTTCGACTGGGGAAATCGAGCCGAACGGTCTGGCAACCCTGCAAAGGGATGCTACGCTGCTTGGCATGGGTCAACATTTAAACTTTAACAGCTGTTTCCGCAAGTTGTCAAATCTATAAGACGTATTCTTTTTTTCAACGGTTGATCCACCGATTGCACCGGGTGAGCCATTTGGCGTTCTTTTATTGTTCGGTGGGCTATCGGTTGTGTCTCAATCGTGTTCTTTTATTCACGATGGATTAACGTATGGTTGCATCAGCTTCCACCGGCTCGCCAAGTCGGTTGTTTCGGTGTATTGTGGGGGGGAGTAACTTTCCTAACCTAAACATTTAACATTTCTTTGTTTTGAATTTAGAATTTTAAATTTATATATAGAATCATTGTTAAATTGTTTAGATAAATATAAATATAAACAATAATATAATGGACCGTTGAAGTTGTGTTAACGCACAACTCTGGTATTAGTTTTAATGTTTTTTTTTTAACAGAATACGATTTGACTCGTCCTTCAAAGGGTGAGTAAATTTTCCACTAAACCTACTAAAATGATATGTGTAAAATAATCTTAAAGGTTGTGTGGTAGTTGAAACATAAAACCTTAAAAGAAGACTTTATGTGAGATATGTCTTTATTTATTACAGATCCTTCTTTCCTTGAAGAAATTTCTGAAAAGTATTTTAAGCTCTATAAAAATGATGTAATATTTGAAAATCTTGAGGAAAATTGTAAATCAGATCTGGATCGCGGAGTTACTAATATAATGGTTTCGTCATCATCATCAGAATCGGAGTCGCTGGAATACAGTACTCTCGCCGCTAAGGCGACCGCAACAGAGAGCATTTTATATTATCAAAAACTTCTGCAAAAATTACAAATTATTGTTGTTTATATAGTATTTAAACGTCAAAGTCAAACGTCAAGCTTCCATCAATGCGTTCTTATTTTCTCAGAACCGGTGTCCACCGGTTGGTGACGACAGGACCCTAGAAATGTCAACCGTAAAAACATCGGTTCACCAATGATTGAATCCACCGGTGAATAAAAGAATACGCCTATACTTATGACCATTTAAGTGCCGACAACAGAAATCATAGTTTGACAAGTTTACTTATGCTGGTGTTTGTACTGTTTGTAGTAGATTTTAGTTTGTTATTAGATTTCATATTTTGTTTAAAATGTTTTTATTTTATTACTTTTTATGTGATACGGAAAATACCATGTAGTTATTAGAAATAAAATATCGCAGCGAAGTTAGATTTAATAGATAATTTTGCTAATGCCAAAGTCAGAAAAACATTATTCGAGATTTTAGTTTGTTATTAGTTTTTATGTATTGTTTAAAGTGTTTCTATTTTATTACTTTCTATGTGATACGAAAAATACCAGTCTAGATATTAGTAATACAATATCGCAGCGAAGTTAGATTTAACAGATCTAATAGATAATTTTCCCAATGCCAGTTTATTAGTTTTTATATTTTATTTAAAGTGTTTTTATTTTCTGGCTTTTTATGTGATCTACAATTTTTGGTATTAACTAGCTTTCATCCTAAATAAAAATTTATTTTATTTTCTTACTTTTCATGGGATATGAAAAATATTAGGTCTTTATTATTTTTCATCCTGAATAAAAAATATTGTTATGTTCTTACTTTTTATGTGATACTCATATATCATGTATTACCTATGAGAAATGCCTTAACTTAGTTTTAAAATATGCAAGGGGTAGGGCCCCATAAATATCTTTTGCCCTGACCTGAGGTCCACGCGTCCCTAGATCCGCCGCTGGATGGTAATTAACATAATGGCACCGCTGGACCTTCTTTAAATTTGTATTTTGGTAGGGATAATTTTAAGTACTTGCTTATTTTTACTTTTCAGCTTTGTCAATAAGATTGTTTTTCTACTCCCGTGCGTAAAGTACTCACTTTACGCACTCTCTAAGATTCGTAAAATAGGCCTTTTTAATGTGCAGTGCGTAAAGTAAGTTATTTTACGCACTAGTGCGTAAAATATATTTGACATATTTTTTGACGTTTAGAGCAGTGCGTGAAACAATTTATTTTACGCACTAGTGCGTAAAGTAATTTAATATTGTTTTTGTTTTTTCATATATTTTTTGGTAGTAGAAAAAATTTTGTATGTTACTCATGTGTAAAGTACTCTTTTTTTATTCATGGGATTGTCGCATTCGCCTACGGCTCATGCGACAATATTCCCATTCATAAAAAAAGGGTCAATTTACACACTTGTTGCATAAATAACTATTTTTGTATCTTTGACAATAAAGCATATATTGATTGATTGGAACGAGACTAAAAATCTTTATGAAAGGAAGTTCGTGGAATAATTAAGAATAATCGCATTAGGGTTTTCTTAATATAAATATATTTTAGATTTACCAAATACAATTATCCTAATCTTAGAGTCGGTGAAATATAAACAATTAAAATACATCAACCTAATAGTAATTTCGAAACCAATCCCTTGTTCAGCTTTACATGGTTATTTATATACAACTTAACAGATTTTTAATATTAGATAACATGCATTGAAAAAGCTTTTATTTTATTTTGTTTTATACAATTTTTTTATATCTTGGATCCAATCCAAATTACTAAAAACTACCGACAGTGATGCCCGAGCGACTGACAACCCTGCATTTTGAGCTCTAAATGTTTAGAAGATTAAGTCTGCGCACATGTTCTAAACCAATCTAGAGCTATTCTGTAGCTCTATTATTAGCTCAGTCCTGAAAATTATTGAATAAAATCAGACAAAGGAATCACGAAATATATTTCGGGAACGGTACTTGGTGTGTTAAATTCTATTTCGAAAAGGCCCTGCCCTTCGAAACGTACATAACTAAGGCGAAACTTTCATATAAGCTTAGATTATAATGTGTTTTAATAACTTTGTAAAAACGACGAAGCTGTCTATGTTCTTCTATTCTGATAATTTTAGTTTTCAACTCGTCAGTCCATTTTATAAGGCCCAGTTTTCTAGTTCTTTCAAGTCGTCGTGGTCTTCCACTTTTTCTGTAAAGAAAATATGATATTAATTTGTAAACATGTTTATACCTGTAAATGGAGAATTCCATGTTCTAAGTACTTACTGGCTGGCTTTTTGACTTTTTCCTTCTCCTCTTGATCCACGCTTGGAAGCTCTGGTAATTTCGTAGGCCCAGGTACATCAATAAGTCCCTGAGAAATAGACACGATTGTGTTAAAGGCCCAAATATTAAGCTTAACTTAACACCCAACAAAATCAAATAAAACCTAAAATATCTTACTCGTTCTAATTCTTCTTCTTCCAGCTCTTCTAGTTCTTTGTTTAGTTCGTCTTCATCAATATCTTCACCAAAACCTACTGGGTTGCTAATGGCATTGGAAATTTCATTTGCTATATCGTGCTGTTCTGCTATGTCATCCATTATATCGTGAACATTATCGATGTCCCTAAATGTAAGGGCAAATGTTAGAGTATATATTTGCAAGGCCGAAAAATAACAAGACTTACAGATTTTTATGGGCATATTTCAGAGCAGCAGCAGCATCTTTCATAGAAATGAGCACCGCCGCATTGGTGTTTGCACCTTCCAATGCATCCTTCTGCAGTTCAAGGGTCGTCAAAGTGCCATCAACTTGCTGTAGGGTCTTCTCCAATCGCTTCTTCTTTTTAAGGGCTTGTAATGCAACTTAAAATCGAAAAACTATGTTAAGACGCCTTATAGATATTGTACAAATGATTAATCAGCCTTAAAATTTCCAATGATCTGATGAATCATATTTATACCTAGTTTATTGAAATGTTTTATCTTACTAAGCAATTATTATATCTATTCTTAAAGAGTTTTCAACTTACTTCTTTTGTTCTTAGAAGCATTTTTCCTGGCAACAAGAAGACAATCATCAATCTGCTTTTCTAGATACTCCTGTTTCTTGGCCAAAAGGTCCTGGGTCTCCCTTAGTTTTTGGATGGCATCGCTGGTCGAAGGGGCCTCTTCTTTCTTCCCGCCGAATAATTTACCGAAAAACGACATTATTCACAGCTTAAATAATTTTTGAAGACTAATTGTTGTAAAAAAATAGGTATGACTCACAGAATTCAATAAACAACGTAAAAATCTTCACTTTTCCTATAATTTGTCATCAGTGACAGTGACATCTGACTCTGACAGATTCAGCATTTTTTCGTGAGGTTAATCCGGCATAAACGGTTTAGGTTTTGATCATAATCTAACGTTTTCGCGACATAACCGAAAGTAGGGGAAATGTTGATGACGTCATCGTTAGGTTAGCCAAGCATAATCTGGTCTGGAGCGGGTTTTGCTTGGGTTATGTCATTTGCATCGGACGAAAACTAGCGTTTTCGCCAACAAAACCGAAGTAACTCCACTGTATCATACATTTATGTTGGTGGGGATAGGTATATGGGGTCCGTTGGACAATAGTGCAATCAAAAATAACAATTTTTCTAAGAAAAAAACAAGAGATTAGATATTCTATCATCATTTTCTAATGGAAAAAGTGCGGAAAAAATAACTTTTTTGTGTTTTTTTTTAACCTCATTAATTTGTATCGGGCGTTTCGTACACTTCAGGCCTGGCCCTCCGCTCGCTCCGGGGCTCAACGAAACGAAACTAACCCAAACTAACCCAAGCTAACCTAAACTAACCAAAGCTAACCCAAAGAAATACACATATGTTTTATTTTAAAACGCATGTCTTTCAGTAATATGTTGAATAAAGTTTAAAAATGTATCATGAGGCCTCTGTCGTCCATATGTTCTGGCAGCATATTTAGGAACACACTGTAATACACAAAGAAAACGAAACGGCGCGAAAGCAGTACAGAATTCAAAATGTTGAGAAACACCTACGGAGGGCTATAGTAGCCCTCCGTAGAAACACCCGAGGGCGGCGGAATGTCAATCATGGCATCCCGCCGACCAATGAGAGTGAAGAGTGACTGTATACTTACGCTAGAACGCGCCAATGTTTACTACGCGTCGAAAAATAATTCCAGATTGAAATATTATTATTATAAAAAAATATGGATATTCCGCATTTTTTTTTTCGTAAATCAACTTGAAATAGGTTCCTCTTATTATATTAAGTAATTCTGGTAAGTAATTTTGATTGCACTTTTGTTCAACGTCACCGGTATATGAGGTATAAAGGTTAATTCATCCTAAATTCATAATCTAAACCTAATACGCGAAAAATCCCTTATTTTGTGTCACTGTCAAAAGCGCTGAAAAATTTCCTACCATGTTGCCAGAGTTAAGGCGTTTTGTTTTACTACTCAAGGAGAGCTAGACCAGACCATATAAACAAAGACCAGACCATGGCCACCTGGTGGGAGACGCGTTTTAAGATCCTTTACAGTCAGCCAGATTTAAGTTCATAGTGCACTTGTGAATGAGCGGCGCGTGATTGGCTAGCTACGTGAGGTCAAGAACTTAACTCACAAGACACTCAACTTAAGCTGGGTTCGGGTATTAAAATGGAGTTGGAGTGGAGGACGAGTGGATTTTCGTGCACGTGATCTTGGAGCGTACGGAGTCAAAATATATAGTCGAACGATTCGGAGTTGTTGGACCTGGGAACGACAGATTGATTACTGACGGATTCAAGACAGTTGTTTTCAATTTTAATTTCAAAGAAAAGGGTTTTTTAAGAGAATTCTGACACAATGTTTGCTCAATTACGATTTTATTAATGTTTTATTACGTAGTACCTGTGACCCATTAAATATAACGGGGTTACCTGCCTCGTCTACAAAAGGGCAATGCGGATATTTACTTATTTCCATATTTTTATAATTTTGGACTACACATGGCCACAAAATTTGTGCATATGACCCAAGCAAAATTCAAATTCTCAAGAAACAAGACACAAAATGAAAATCGAAAATGACACTTCTCGCTCGATTCTCAAACTACGCAGGCTCACTCCAAAATTTTCCTTCTCCGAGGTGGAACTTTTGGAGTAAACTCTTTTTACCCCACTCCGTAATAGTCGAACGCTGAAAGAGCTGCTCCATTTGCACGAAAAGCTTTACCCGAACGGCTGGAGCATTTTAGGTATGCACGGAGTGAATCGCGTGAGCCCCCGAACGCGCCTTAATAGAAAATTAATTCTTATTGTTTGGTCTTTACTTTACAGGTCTTTATCTATTACATTGATTCTGTGAAGCTGCGAACTAAAATTTAACAGTGCCAAATGTCAAATGTGACACATCCCAATATAAAGTCCAGTAAAATAATTATTTTTTATCCTTATCTAACGCAAGCGAAGAGTAACTGACGGGAGTAGTAAAATAAAACGTGGCAACGCTCCCTTGCTTTCGTCTTTGTCTTTAAACAAAGCTTTCGTTTATATGTCCAGTGTTGTTCCTAGGTGCACACTCTTGCCAAAAGTGGCACCCTTTATAATTAAAATGCACTATAACACCCATGTGACTAAAATGGTACTATTTGATGTACTCTGCTCTAATGTGTACTAATACGTGTAATGTTTTTAAACATATTTTTCATAAAAATACCATAATAAACGTATAATTATTTGTATTTCCCTATTCTTAGGCTGTATGATTTTTTGAATACATACCTGCTTCTCCTTTTGCGTCTTTACATATTCGAACAAGGACACACTGACCTCAATGACACCTAAGTCATCTGGCATTAATGCACGAGCCAGTGTTGAGAGTTTTCAGAGGGCAAAGGAACTAATGTTTTCTAATTTAATTAAGATAGTAAAAGCTTTGTTTATATAGGGAAAATGGTAAAAGTAATATTCTGTCATCACCACATTCTTCCGCCGCAGCGCAGCTGAAGGAGGGTTTTCAGATCTTACCTTATCTAAAACTGAGCTAAGCAATAAACTTTTATTTTCAACGTGCTCACCTATTCTCATAGTAAAAGAGGTGGTTTAAGACAAATTGAAGGTGGCTTTCTTGCTTGGAGGCCACCAAAGTCTTTATTAAAATAATTCTCCACAAATTGAAAATATTTCTGTTGAGGAAGCTTCTGCTGTTTTTGA